>ML247749.1:0-71382 GCA_005239495.1 Nicotiana undulata
TCTTGGTTACAATCCCCACACTGATAATTCTCTGATCTCTCTGCTTTGAGGAAAAGGTATTCGTAGCCCTTTTTCTTCAGAGGTTTTTTTTTTCATTATTCTCTTGGTCTCACACAACATAGAAGTTGGCAAAGAAACATAGTTCACACGCAACAATATGACTGAAGACATGTTTACATTGATATAGAAGTATAACCATAGAAATTGATATGATTTTATTGTACTATTCTCTGTGAGGACAGCTGCCATACAAGATGAAATTTACAATACTATAAAACCAATTTCACTGCACAGAGCAGTGGACTAAACAACTCTAAGAAAGCAAATGTTCCATCTTCTCAAAGTAAGCAAATGCTCCCTAATCATATGCCTTGGTTTCAATAACTTTTCCACCTAGATTAATGACTAAGAGTCATGAATTGGTTGCCACCTTCCCCTAATGACCATGAGTCATGAATTGTGTAGTGGCTTACTTCCACGTGGGGGGTGGGGTTTTAATCTTATCCCATACTTATTAGTTAATTAGGTAATATTTAGCTAACCGATAATTAATTAATTACCCGTATAATTTAAAAATTATCTCAACTTATTTAAAGTACTACTTGGTTTTAATACACTTTATATAACTTACTATCATTTCATTAAGATATCCGTGTAAAAATAAATTTATTTTCTCAACTTATAATTTTGCCTAATCTCATATAAAGAATAAAATATTCGTACTCTTAATTCTTAAAANACTATCATTTCATTAAGATATCCGTGTAAAAATAAATTTATTTTCTCAACTTATAATTTTGCCTAATCTCATATAAAGAATAAAATATTCGTACTCTTAATTCTTTAAAATGGTAAAAAGATAACCTTCTTTTCTTGTGACAAAATAATTTCTATCTTTACAATAATAAAAATCTCATAAACTCTCTCCTATTATGTGTATAATGTAAAACATATTCGAAAATAGTAATATTAATGACTATATAAAATCATAATTTTCAAACTTCTTACAAAATATATCACTCAAAATATCATATCAAATGTATATGACGGTATCAAAATAGTTAAACTTACGGGGTGTAACAGAGAAGATATGGGTGAAAGGTCTACCATTTAAAATATGTTTCTTCATGTGGAAATTGTGGAAAGCTAAGTTACCACTGGATGATTTCATGAGAAAACTTGGGTACTTAATGGCTTCAAGGTGCTGGTGCTGTGCTGAGCCAAAGGAAGAGACATTGACTTATTTGTTCTTCACATCTAATGCAGCTAAAGCTGTATGGAAATACTTCCTACCTAGAGCTGGGATTGCAGTAGATGGGTTGACACTACATCAAGCTATCACTAAGTGTTGGAGAGCTCCAGTCATTCCTAGAATTAAACCAATCCTACAGGCCTTACCTTCATGTATTGTATGGGAATTATGGAAGCGTAGGAATAGCTTAATGTATGGAGAAGTTGTCTCAATCAATAGGGTAGTGTATTAGGTGTCCTCTACTCTACAAGCCTTGGTTCATGTGAGAAAACCAGGCCTGAAGGCACCCCATAGGTGGACAGATTTTCTTCAAATGTTGCAGCAATACACACCTAAATTGAAGTGGGAAAAGATAGTTTAGGAGCTCCCAGAAGAGGGCTGGATCAAGGTTAACTGTGATGGTGCTAGTAGAGGGAATCCAGGAAGAAGTGCTATAGGGTATTGTCTGAGAGATTGGGCTGGAGATGTTAAGTATGCAACAGGAAAGGAAATAGAAGAGGGAACTAATAATGTGGTTGAAGCAACAGCAATGGTAGAAGCACTGAGGATGTGCAAGGAACTCAATTACAGACTAATATGGGTGCAAACAAACTCCATGCTTCTACACAAAATGTTGAAAGGGTCATGGACAACCCCTTGGAACATAGTGGATCAGATAGAAGAGATTATGCATTTAAAGGAAGAATATAACATCAAGATAACCCACACATTTAGAGAAGGCAACAGGCTGGCAGATCACCTTGCAAACCATGCACTAGCTGTGGGAGACATTGAATGCTATGACTTCTGGGACATTGACCCCATTGGCAGGAGGATACTTAATGAAGACAAACACCAATGGCCATACTTGAGGATCAAAATTGCAAGACAATAAGGAGGATAAGGGGTAGAAAACAAGAAGGAGAGGCAGAACTGATGGGGAAAAAGGGGTGGAATTCAGCAAGCTATGATGATCATGATCAAATCATCTATGAGGAGATCATGGTTATCTTGTTTTATACTAACTTTGTCTTTTGTTTTGCAGGTACATGTACAGTGCTAATGTGTAGATTAAATGAATTACTAGTGGTGGTATTAGTGTTTATCACTCAATCCACTGGAAATTCATCTAAGAAACATAGAGGCACTGATCTAAGGTGGATGAATGAGCAGGAAAATCAAGTGATTGGGCTCAGAATACTTAAGAATTGGGCTACAAATGAAGTACATGGTAGCTTGTAAGAATATTAAAAACCATTTCCTAATAGAAACAGTTGCAAAGTCCAGAACATCTAAGAGAATTGGACATAGAGATGAAGACAGGAAGGAGGCTGAAAATGCAGCTAACTATGGGGATAAGAAGCATGGGGAGTTAGTTAGAAATCAGCAACACAAATAATCTGAACATGGAGGCAGGTGAAACATTACTGGAAAATATGAACAAAATGCCCAGAATGTTAAATCGAAATGGGCAGCAAGGTTGGAGAGTAAATGCACACAATGGGAATGTAGAAATGCAGGGAAAGGAAATAAAGCAAGGGAATGGCATACAGGAGATCAGGCAAGACATCAAGAAGAATCTAAGAAGCACAATATAATGATTAAACAACCCATAAACAGGACAATCAGATGGTGGAAGGGAAGGATGCAAGACAGGAGCAAGAAAACAATTAAAAAACAAAAGACATTGCCTAGAAAGTCTAACATAAATAGGCAGGAGAACAAATGGAGAAAATAAACATGCAATCAAGGAAAAAGGAAATAATAAAGAGAAGAAAAACATTGCCTAGAATGTCAAAACGAAATAGGCAAAAAGGTGAAATACAATACACAAGGGAATCATTCAATAACAAGGAGATGAAGGGGATAACAATACTGGAAGGGGAAAGGAGAAATAAAAGTACCAAACAAAATATGACCTACATGTACAAATCAATATTGAGGAGTACATGAAGGCCTCTATTTATACTAACTATGGCTTCTTTTTTGCAGGTATCAAATCAGAAACCATAAATTGTCTCCAATTACGACCCCTAAAGGTGATGAATCTGTCCATAGGGGGAGACAAACATACATGCATAAGGAAGGAGAGCACAAATAGGAATCAAACAGTATACTACAATCAAGTGAAAAGGAAGATGAGGAAAAAACAGTACCTGTGGAGGGAACAACATATACCACATTATGCAAGGCTGTATTCACCCTAAAAACTAGGAAATTGAACGAGACAAACCAATGAGGAAAAAGGAACATCTAAGACACAGAAGAAATCAAATGAGCTCAGATTGAGCTACTCACCTGCTCGTCGGAGTGGAATCAGTAAAGGCGCAGCCATGGAAATTGTTGAGGAGAGGTTAGGGCGATTGCGTGAAGGAACATGGAGAATCAAATCAGTGGAGAAAAAGCTAAAACTGAACAAAAATGATAGAAATAAGCTAAGAAGGAGAGATTTACTAGCCCTGATGCGTCGTTACGCGACTTCACGGAGGAATAAACTCAGATTGACGACCTTACCTGCTCCTCTGTGTTGATTTGGGGCTACACATCATAGCAAGAAGAAGGATCTAGGGCTAGAGAGTGAGGGAATAGGAAAGGCGAGCTGGAACAATGGAAATGGAAATAACACTATCCGAATTGGGCTCTATCAAGAAGACTACACACGTCTGGGAGTGGGCCTCCATTATTTGGGCCTGAAGATATTAATGAACCAGATTTTACATGTCCCTTTTGGGCTTTCCCTAGATATAGCTTTAGTTAGGCATATATTAGATGATATTTCCTTATGGGAGATCATTATTGGGCCTACAAGCCCAATTTTGATAGTAGGAGTTATGTCTTATTCTTTTTTATCGTCCTATGGATTTTAGGACAATATTACTTTATTTGTTTTTTGTTTTATTATTATTAATAAAATCGCTACTAGGCAGCTAGCCTAGTAGTAAAATTTACTTTAAAAAAAATCTGTGGCTCTGAGTTTGTTTCCAATAATATGGTCATCTTTTATTTTATGTTCCCTATGTTCTCTTGAATACTCTGTGATTTTGTGATGTTTTTACCCCATGTCGCTTGTTAGGGTTTCTGGCTGCTATTACCCATGCTTACTATGTGGTTCTACTCTATTTTGTTCATCGATACCTCTGAATCTTTACTTTTCCCAGCTTGTATTATGCTTATTCAGTGATTCATGTCATGCTCTATGTAAATCCCTAATTCCGTGTGATTTTACCCTAGTTTAACTACTAGGGTTTCTGATTCTCTCCCGTTATGTGTTTACTCCGTATAATCTTTGTTGATTTCTAAATCAGTACTACTCCTATTTGAATCCCTAATTTCATGTGATTGATTTCCTTTAATTGATTTCCTTTGATAGTATCTTTACTAATTTTTGACCTTTAGTTATTTCTTGCCATATTACATGACTGATTTTACTCTCAATTGATTCTCACAGTATTGCCTTGATTAAAACCTTTTGAACCTGACCCCAATTTCCTACTATGTGTTTACTATATTCAAAATCTTTCTTTATTTGTTGTACATGATTCCTTTCCTTACTAACTACCTATTATGACCTTTGAAATTAACTCCCTTAATTAATGGAGTGCATGAACTAATTTATACAACTAATTGATTATTTGAGTTCCATAATTACTAGGCAGTCTAAGTATTACCTTATTTTACCTAGCTTCAAACCACTATATATACTACTTTCATTAACAATCTTAAGACACACAGACACAAACTAAAACTGTGCTACTCTCTCTCACAACTAAACTTGCTCTCTATTCTCTCTTATGTGCCACTTGCTACTACTTTGAGTTAGCCGGCTGCAAGCCAAGGCTAACTACTGAGCATCTCCTATCTTCTGCTTTTTGTGTTACTGCTTTCTGCACCTTACTTGTATGTTCTAATTCAGATTTCAGTTCTCAAACCAATATGTTTATATTACTGTGGCAATTCATTGTGTTCATCATATGTTTTTACTTACTATTCTATTTTTTAACATGTAACTAGGATCTCAGATTCCATCTAGTAGGCCCAGTTCTGCCTTATTTGTTAGCATGCCCTTGTGTGTTGCAAACCTGCCTTCATGTGAACCTTTCTGCTCATGCTTGGTAGACTCTACTATATTTTGTCTTTTTCATTATAATTCCATGCTCTATTGTTTCCTCAATCCCCTGAATCCCTAGGAAATCCTGATTGTGTGCTGCCTACTACATGCTTGTCATTTTGTGATCTATGTGTCCCCCAATCCCTGAATCCCTGTGTGAAAGTTTGGGTGCTGAACCTGTCTTGGTTCTTTGTTCCATGTGTGAGGATTGAACCTGTTTAATTTTGAGGTTGGTCTGTTACCCTGCTCTTCTCAAATCTGTTTTACCAAGACAACTCTCTCTCCTATTTTTTTAAAACAACTATTTCAATTGAGTCTTTCTTTTCAAAAGAAAATTGTTTTCTTATTTAAACTCTTCCAAAACTATGTTGAGCACTCTCACCTTACTCTTAGGCTACTAGGTTCTGACCCTGTTTGTGTGAGCATTGCTTTGGGACCTTGAGCTCCCTATGAACTTTGACACACAAGAGCTGGACTTTCCACACTACACTTACTCTATCTTGGGTATGAAATCTGGGTGTGAGCACTGCCCGGGAGCCCTTGAGGTCCTTAGGGAACTCTGACACACCCGAATTATGATAAAGGTTGTGAAACAATACATGGCACTGAGGACCTGGACAATTGGGCCTATTATGAAGGCTCCCTATAGTTAACTTCTTTTTTTCTTACTTTTAGTTATGTAACATATTCAGAGGCATGTAATAATTATTTGTAAAGAAAACTCTGGGGTTTGGATAGTGAAAATGGGTGGGTGATTTGCATGTTGTATTATAATTAAAGGGTAGAGATCATGTTTCTAGGTTTACTTTTCTATATGTGCAATAGCAACCATATTTAGGTACAACATGCCAAGCATGCCATGCATATCATGTTACTTAGGATTTATGGGTATTGTATTCAGCATCTCATTACGCTTAGAAATCCTGTCTATAGGGTTAATGATAACAACAAAATGTCTATCATGATATCCTGCTCATGTCTACCTGTTCTGAAATGTCACTTAGAAATCCTAATTATAGGGTTAATGATAGCGACAAAATTACTATTATGTGCTCATGTCTACCTGTTCTGAAATGTCACTTAGAAATCCTGATTATAAGTTTAATGATAGCAACAAATTACTATTATGTGATTCTGTCAACATGTTCTGAAATGTAATTTAGGAATCCTGCCTTAGGATAAATAAATCAACGCTAGTTTTATTCATGCACTCACCATGCTGCAACCATGCTATATACGTAGAGGCCCTGCTTTAGGTAAACAACGATTAAAATTGTCATTCCTGCCTATGTCGAAATTATGCATAACTTAAATGTGCATCTAGAAATCATGTTTAAGTTATTTTGCATCATGCTACATTAGAGATCATGCTTTAGTGTCGTACTTATTCAATCACATCTAGTTTATATACACATGTCTAAAACAATCCTCCTGTTCTACAAACTGGCAAAATTAGTCTATCAGCGACACTTAGAACTACCTGTTATTAGGATACAACCTGAAATTGTTATCAACTATGAATACTGCTATACGCCTAGCAAGCCTTAGGTAATCAACTATAAGAAATAAAACCAGATGTTTCTTCGTGATTATGTTTAACTATCAGCATATTAAAATCAGTAGGCAAGCCTGATTAGGACTTCCTCTCTGAGTTATGTAATAAATCTGACGTTGCTATTGTCACTTAGACACCATGCCTAGGATCTGAATCTGGACCTTACCCTATCTCTGGTTATCAACGTAGTTATAAATGAACCCCTTTGGTTCCCTAACGCACCTCAAAATCGTTAGGTGGCGACTCTTCAAAAACGCAAAACCCCTTTCCCAAAAGGAAAGCGTTGTCTCAACCAAATGTCTTAAACCCAGAGTCCGCGAGGAAAAAAAGGGCGCGACAGCATGGCGACTCTGCTGGGGACTTTAGGATTTTACCATTTCAAACTGCTTTTTGACTTTTGTACGTCTTCCCATTCCCCTTATGGCGACAACATGCCTACATGTTTTACTGTCTATTGCATAATCATGATTCCACATCATACTCCACTCGTGCCAAATAAATACTATAGCAACGCTTGATGAGTGGTTGCGCCCTTCCTATATCATTACCCCCTGTCACACCTCCTTTTTTCACTACCCCCGAATTAATGAAGGGTAATAAGGGAGTTTTTCCAATTAAAGTGACATTATTCGGTTTTGGGATTTATCGTTAATTCAGAGTCGCCACCCGGATTTTTGACGATGCTCCGGGACACCGTTTTGTTTAGAAAATCCCAAACTGAGGAAGATTTGACTCTGTTTTGATTTGTCTGCGACCAGAAATCCGAGTAAGGAATTCTGTTAACCCGGGAGAAGGTGTTGGGCATTCTCGAGTTCCGTGGCTATAGCACGGTCGCTTAAACTATTATTATTTGGCCTAAGTTATTTGATTATTTACGTATTTTAAACTATTGTGCATTTAGCCTTTTTTAATTTTTAAGCCGCTTTTAATATTTGTGGATTTATCTTGAAACAACTCACGATGGCATGCACTTGTTTGTTTTGGGACAAACCATAACCGCGCCACATGAAATGCACCCGCGATTACGACATGTGATTTTATTATTCTTTGGAGTTAGAGTCGGGGACATGAGTTTCCACACCCGAGTGTAGATTATACAGCCATGACTATGATCGTGACGGTTTAAAATGCTTATTTGAAGCAATATTTGATTACTCTCTAAGTTTTATAAGTTTTATCTAACAAGGGGTATTTTAAAGCTTACGGGATATGTATATAAATTACTTTTGATATTTATGGATTTATCTCGGAACAAGTCACGATGGCGTGCACTTGTTATTTTTGGACACATCGCAATCGCGTCACATGAAATGCACCCGCAATTTACAACGTGTTTATTTTAATGTTTAAAATTATAAAGTCGAGTCACGTGAAACGCACACTCGAATGTGATTTGCGTATCATGACCATGCCACGAAATCACACCCATAGTCACGATAATTTATTAATCGCGCCTAAAGCACAAGGATGTTCATGAGAATTAATTTCCCCTAAAGTTTGGGATTAACAAGTTTAATTATCTTAATGTATGTAGGAAATTTGTACAGAGTATATAAACTACACAAGGTAAAAGAAATCTACAAAGGGTCTCTATACATATAATATATAGCTTCATGAAATTTGAATCTCACTATGTACAAAATGCTAATTCTGGTAAATGTAATTTATAGCTTCATCTAATTGTGATCAATGATTTGAAAATAAACGTTCTTTTACTATGATTACAGTAAAAAAAATTCGTTTTACCAGTCATATTTGGGTTTGAGATTGTTGTGAGACTCAAGAGTTTATGGAATTATTTGGACAAAGTATTCTAAATAGATTAAGTTGACTAGATATTTTTAGAACATGCATAGACATCTATTCATTGTTAACGAACTGGGATAACTAATTAATAAAAAAATGGGCCAACAGTAGAATACATCTTGGTCCAGACACTTTCAAAACTAGCCACATATCCGTAAGGCCCAAATATAATCCAAACCTTCTGCAATTATAACCAAACCAAACTCCTCACTTTGAAACCCAATTTAGCAATGCAGGGTTCATGATAAATTCTCTTCAGATAACTACTACTATAGTGAATCTAAACGAAATAAACTCTAACTAAGAGATCACCATATTATGAACCAATATAATACAAAAGAAATCATGAAAACATGGAAGCTGACTAAAGATAAAAGGAGTCCAAAGGAATTTAAAGTTCAAATCAGAGCATGGCATATCAAAAGATTAAATATTATTCCAACCAAAAACATAATCGAAAGAAGGAACAAAGAGGGAATAGATAACTGGACCTCCAAATGAGCTTTCACGAAAATGAAACAGGCTACTACCAATCGGACCTACGAGCGGAACCTCCCCTTCGAACCGGAGAATCTAGGCAACGTCGGGAACTCGAATGGAGCTTGGACGCGACTGCAGACTCACCTTTGGAGCTGCTGATTTGGTGTAAAAGCGGACTGTTTTCCACGTTTTAGGTGGTTCCAATGGTGCGACGGAGCTCGATTTTTGAAGCTTGGTTCATGGTTGTTTTTCTTAGCAAAGTATGGGGCTGTTTTGGCGTGGTTTTGAGATGATTATAAGGCTGTTTCCGACTGATTTTAGGCAGCGTTCATCATGTTCTTTTGTAAAGCTTTTGACTGCGTCTTCATAGCTGAATTTTGGAGCTGCTGGTTTTAATGGAGGACGATTTTGCTTGGTTGAAGAAGAAAGATCTTCTGTTTTGGGCGAGAGTCAGCAAGGAAGAAGAAGGGGGACAGCCGCTGGGTGGGAAAATTTGATCCCTAGTTTTTGTGTTCCTCCCTTCTATATGATTAGTTCTCTATTATATACAAGAGGGGATTCTGGTTGTAATATGGGGAATTTTGTTGGGCCTGAGATTTTGGGCCCTGAAATTAGGCTAATTTGAAACAAGGGCAAATTTTATCTTTCAAAAATAGTTATCTTACTACTAATTAAATTTCTTTTATCAAAACGAACTAATTAACATTTTAACTAATTAAATAAACCAATTGAGTAAGCTAATGTATATTTTTTATGACTTTTATATATTAATCTATCAATTAAAGAGGAATTAATTTTTTGAAAATGCGAATGAAACCTAAGATTACATAAAATGAAAAAATGTGACAATTTTTATGATTTTTCTATGATTTTAAAATATTAAACATGCATGAAATGCAACTAAATAATAAAAGTTCCTAAAATTCATTAAAAGTTTTTTTTTGATTATTTTTAGGAGTAATTTTCATGCGGGGCAAAAATTAGGTGTTCACAGCTGCCCCTCTTTGCTCGATAACATGAAGGGTTTTCGGGCAAACATAAAGTGAGCAACCACGAGTAATTTTTGCCCGTTTGGTACTCTATTTGGAAGCATTTTGAAAACGTTTTGACCGGACCTTTCTTCGGAGGTTGCCTACATATCCTTGGCTATAAAGGAATCAGGTCAGTGTAGTTCTGGAAGTTTTGGAGTGATGGAGTGATGAGTTCGAGAGTCGAGCGAGGTTTCGTCCGAGGCTCCGCTTCATGTCCTGCTATTACATCAAAATCCAAATGAAAAAGACTAATTAAGCCTATCAGCTACGAGTTACAAGATTTCTATCTACGGGCCTTCTAAAGCTTGATCTTGAGTCTTGGATGCTTCTTTATACAGACTCCGATATGAATCTTGATGCTTGTTCGTTGTAGGTGTTGGTTAAATCTTCTTCAGCTTTTCGGATCAAGGCAGCATATACAGAACGAATGACTTCAATCTCGTCCTGAATAGTCCCCGTCTTTCCCGCTTCTGCACTTTGGGGTTCAACTCTTTTCTTTTTCTTCTTTTCTTTTATTCTGAATTGAGACGTCTTCTTTTGGTCGTCTCGAATCCATTATCCTAAAAATGCAATCTACACAAAATCAAAAAGCAAACGAACGAAATTTTCTGCCCAAGTTTTCGTTAGAAAATTTTTGTGAGTTATTGTAAGGAAATCTATACTACCTTATTATTGAAAGCGATGAAAAGCCGGGAACAATGCACCCGCATTTATTGTAGACTGAGGAGTGGATACCCTATGCCAAAGTTAAAATAAACTAGGGGTTGGAGACCCTATGTTTGAAGAGATCGACAGGTTATGCTGTCGTCAAGAAAAGATCACCGGGTTATGCCGATATCTTGGGGGAGGATCAACAGGTTATGCCGCTGTAAAAAAAAAAGAGATCACCAGGTTATGCTGGTGTTTGGAAAGGTGAACAGGTTATGCTGTCGCCGGGAAAAGAGATCACTGGGTTATGCCAGTGTCAAGAAAATGAGCAACAAGTTATGTTGTTGTCAGGAAAAGATCACCAGGTTATGCCGGTGTTGGAAGGTCAACGGTTATGTTGTTGCCTGCAAAAGAGATCACTGGGTTATGCCAGTGTCAAGAAGTGATCAACGGGTTATGTCGTTGTCAGGAAAAGATCACCAGGTTATGCCGGTGTCTGGAAAGGTGAACATGTTATGCTGTTGCCTGAAAAATAAGATCACCAGGTTATGCTGGTGTCTGGGAAGGTCAACATGTTATGTTGTTTCCTGAAAAAGAGATCACTGGGTTATGCCAGTGTCAAGAAGTGATCAACGGGTTATGCCGTTGTCAGGAAAAGATCACCAGGTTATGCCGGTATCTGGAAAGGTCAACAGGTTATGCTGTTGCCTGGGGAAAAGGAGATCATTGGGTTATGCCAGTGCATGAAAACGATCAACAGGTTATGCTGTTGTCAAGAAAACATCACCAGGTTATGCCGGTGTCTGAAAAGGTCAACAGGTTATGTTGTTGCCGGGAAAAGAGATTACCGGGTTATGCCAATATCTAGAGAGGATCAACAGGTTATGCTGTTGTCAGAAAAGATCACCAGGTTATGCTGGTGTCTGAAAAGGTCAACAGGTTATGATGTTGCCCGGAAAAGAGATTACTGGGTTATGCCGATATCTGGAGAGGATCAACAGGTTATGCTGTTGTCAGAAAACGATCACCAGGTTATGCTGGTGTCTGGAAAGGTCAACAGGTTATGTTGTTGCCAAGAAAGAGATTACCGGGTTATGCCGATATCTAGAAAAGATCAACAGTTTATGATGTTGTCAAGAAAAGATCACCAGATTATGTTGGTGTCTGCTAGGGAGTGGGACCCTATGTTGGAGGAATCATCGGGTTATGCCGGCATCAACTAGGGAGTGGGACCCTATGTTGGCATCAACTAAGGAATGGAATATCCTATGTTGGGAAAGGTGTAGCTAGGGATTGGAGACCCTATACCACTTTAGGTTTAGATTGTTTTCAACATTGTTCTCTTCTTTTCTTTTCTTTTCTTTTCTTTTCATTTTATTTTGAGTGAATGCGGGAAAGAATTTTGGAGAAAACTTCCCTTTCTGGAGTTGTTGCTGCAGAGCTCCTTCTAGCTCTTGCGCAGTTCCTTTTGGTTGCGCCTGCTTTTTGCACGGTTGATTTTGAGTTGCACATGTTTTAGATTTTCAAACAAAGAACAATTTGTTAGTTTGAAACGGTGGTTGGTTTTGCGGCCTTGATTTTCAACTTCTTGATCTCAGTTCTTTTGACGAAGATCTCAACCACTTGCTTGCTGAGGATTGGGTTTCATCTTTAATCCCGGGGACCTTGGCTTTCTAGATTTTAACATGGCGATCGGTCATGTGGGACCCAACATTTTTGTTTTGACTTTGTAGGCCTTTCACTTGCCTTTTTTCTTCTGGATTTCCAGAGTATCGGGGGAAGTTTTGGCCCCTTTAATTTCGCTGCAACGATTAGTCGCGTGGGACTTAACCTTTCCAACTTTATTTCGCCTTTATTGGCCTTTCATTTCTGACTCCTCTTCCTACTTTAACTTCTAGGCATCTGGAATATTTCGGCTTTCCAAACCCTGCCAAGATGGTTAGTCACGTGGGACTTAACGTTTCCAACTTTACTTCGCCTTTATCGGCCTTTCATTTTTAGCTTTTCTTCCAACTCTGATTTCAGAGCATTTGGAGTATTTTGTCTTTTCAAACTTTGCTGAGGTGGTTAGCCACGTGGGACTCAACCTTTCAACTTCATTAGCCTTCATAGACACTTTAATTTGATTTCCTCCTTTCAAGAGTTTTGAGTTTGCAGCATCAGCCGCCATGGCCAGTTGAGGTCGACTTGATGCCCCTGACGAGGCTGGGTGCCTTTTGCATATTAGCCCGTGTCAAATGAGAGCCCTGTGAATCAGTCTTGCCATCCTTTCTTTGCCTTAGTTTAGGAACAGAGTTAGACCGAAATGGATACAAAAGAAAAATAAATGACAGAATGGACAACGAATTTAAACAAGAGGTGTCCCTTTCGGGGAAAGGAAAGAAGAACTTATCTGGAGTGCATGCGGGCTTCAATGAACATGACATGCCTTTTGTACTGGATGCCTGATCCGTGTAAACCGTCCGACTCTCAGAAAATTACCTCAAGATTGAGAAACCTTGCCCCGGAAGCGTTTCTATGCCAGTGACCAATTATCCTCTTTTCGATTAGTGGTGCCCTTTGCAGGTTTTGACCGACTAACCTCTCTCATTTCTCTTCTCGCCATCGCCCTGTAGTGCTCTTTGTGAGTTTTCACTAACAAGACTCTCTCATTTTCAATTTCTCTGCTCACTGTCGCCTTACGGTGCCCGTGTTGGTTTTCACCAATAAGACTCTCTCATTTTACTTTTCTCTCATTTGCTTGCATGAGATCCAAATAATTGTATCCTCCAATTCTGATCATCTTTGTCGATTGATCGGAAGGACTTGAACGGGATTTGGGATAAAAAAAATTTGGATTGAATTACAACTTTGGAACCTTTCAAGCGAACTCATCGCCAAACCATTATAATTTCTGCCCCAGTTTCACTTTGGGGAGAATTTAGAATTTTATTTTGGTGTGACTGAACCCCAGGGAGAGGCTGCCTACGTATCCTTTCGGAATAAAGTCAGACGTAGTTCAGGCAAATATTTTGTTTGTGTTTTGATTTTTGTTTTGTTTTTTCCTTTTTTGTTGTTTTGTTTTGTTTTCTCTTTCTTTTGCTTTCCTTGTTCTTTTTTTTTTTCATTTCATTTTTTTTTGTTTCTTTTTCCTCTTTCTTTTTCATTCATTTCATTTTTTTTTTCATTTTTCAACATTTTTTTTATTTTCCAACACTTTCGGTTTCCAAAGAGGGTAATCAAAGAAGAGTAACCGGCTCAAAGGTTTGCAAAAGGTTTAATGGTGTTTGGGTAGCGAGAATGAAAAGCCTTCATCCTCCCAACTGGAGAACATTTGAAAATATGTGGAGGATCAAACATAGTACCTTTTGACTGCACCTGCGTTGACAGTTGTTTCAGGGACATTTTCTTCGATGTATTCCAAGTACAACGCACTCTTTTGGCAGTACTCTTGTTGTAATACATGGACCTTTCCCATCTGAACCAATTTTCCTTTGGTTGTTCCGATTCAATATTTTATTTCCTTGACCTAACTTCATTTGCATTCTGATCATTGATTCATTATTTCGAGGTCTAACAATGCTTTGGGATCTTTTGACTGCATCTGCGTTGACAGTTGTTTCAGGGACATTTCTTTCGATGTACCCCAAGTATAAACACACTCTTTTGGTAGTACTCTTGCAGTAATGTATGGCCCTTTTCCGATCTGGACAAATTTTCCTTTGGTTATCCTGATTGTTTTATTTTGTTGATCTAACTTCATTTGCATTCTAACTCTTGATTCATTATTTCGGAGTCTGGCAGCGTTTTAGGATCTGGGCATGAAGTCCGCAAGCATGTCATGTTATTGAAATCTGCATTTAAACAAAACTGAAAGTAGCATAAGAAAAAAGACAAGATTAAGAAAAGAGACATTCTTGGAAAATGAGATATTAAATCCATTTGATTTTTAATTGATTTTTTTTTTTTGAAATTTAAAGAAAAAAGGGTTTACATTGGAAAGTAAGACAATAAAGTAAAACATCCGGATCACAACCTGAGATAATCCGGACGCAGAAAGGATAGCAAGACTGGCTACCGAAACTCCCATCTGATGGGGGGAACTTTTAGGCTTGGCAACCGTTTTTTGGCTTTTCTTCTGTCTCGGCAATGGCTGCAATGGCCTTCGGTGCCGGATCAAATTCCTCATCTTTACAAATCATTCCGACTACTGGCCTAGTATTAGCAGGCAGGGGGTTGTTCATCATATTAGGGTCTTCTTCATCCCTAAACACTATTGCTTGGACCTCGATGAGGTATTCTACTGCTCTTTTAAGAGTCCAACAATCTTCAGTGTTATGCCCCACTGCTCCTGAGTGGTATTCACATCTAGCATCAGCTCGGTGCGAGGGAGACACGGGGTTCAGCCGATTTGGGGCCACTGGCTGCAGCATACCTGTCCTGACCAACTTTTGGAACAAGCTAGAGTATGATTCACCAATAGCGGTGAAATGATTCTTTTGGAAAGGCTCTCTTGGGCGAGGATTGTATTGGGAAACATTTGATTGAGGATTATATGGAGCTTGGCAAGGATGGGCATTTCTGGGAAGGGGAGCTCGGTGTTGGGTATAATTTTGTGGCCCCGTGTAAGATTGCACGTTCATCACCGCATATGGAGGCGGCGGCACGACATGAGCAGCATCATCTTGATAAGGATCCCAGTGTTGTGGGACCTTAGGAGGCATATATGATTGGTTGAATGTCCCGAGAGCCCCTTTCGAACTAGAAGCCATCATGGCTCCCTCTTCTCTTTCGTTTTTGTTTATCAAACCCCACGAACCGTTCTGAACAACCTGTGATGCAGCCTTAAAAGCAGCTTGACTCAAAATTCGGCCCGTTTCTAAATCACTTTCGACCATCTCCCCAATTTTGATAGCTTCAGCAAACGGTCTACCCATAGCAGACATCATATTCTGGAAGTAGTCCAACTTTTGGGGTTGTAGGAAGACCGTAACCATTTATGCTTCGTCCATTGGAGGTTTTACCCGGGCGGCTAGCTCGCGCCATTTGACAGCATATTGGCGGAAGCTTTCTACAGTTTTCTTTTTCAAATTGGACAAAGAGTTCCTGTCATGAGCGATGTCCACATTATACTGGAACTGGCGGACAAAGTCTCGGGCCAAATCGCCCCACACATGCCAATGAGTGATTTCTTGATCCATATACCATTCAGAAGCGATCCCGGTGAGGCTTTCTCCTAAATAGGCCATTAGCAACTCATCTTTTCCACCAGCATCCCTCAGCTGGTTACAATACCGTTTCAAGTGAGCTATCGGGTCTCCGTGCCCGTCATAGTTTTCAAACTTTGGCATCTTTAAACCAACTGGTAGGTGAACATGTGAGAACATGCACAAGTCGGAGTAGGAGAGGCTCTTCTGACCACTCAAACCTTGTATGTTCTTTAAACTTTGCTCTAAGCTTCTCATCTTCCGAACTATTTCTTCGTGCTCGGGGTTTCTCATTGTTCTTTGCTGACACATAGGAGACTCATATTGTGGGTATTGAGGGTAAGAGTTTGGCTTGGGCATCGTTGGATGTGCCGTAGTGGAGATTGGTGGCACAACGAACATTGCTAGCGGTGCCCTTGAATCCGGCGCCTGGGGGTGATCCACAGATGGCATTCCGGGGCCATTAGACGTCATTAGGGGGTGCCCACATTGGATGAGTGGGTTGGGCACAAAGGTGTTGGAAAGCCCATCTGAACCGGGAATCAACTCAGGAAAACCAGGGATTACACTTGGCGGTTGCCTGCCGTTAGACCAGGCGTCCCACATTTCCAACATGCGGCGACGCAACATTCTGTTTTCTTTAGCAGTTGCTGATTCCGGCTGCGGAATAGCCGATGACGGGCTATCCTCAGGACCGATGATTGGCAGATTACTGGCGGAGGCCATCTCTAATTTTGGATCTTGTGAGGGAGGGAAAACCGGACTACCAACAAAACCAACCACCAGAACCTGGCTAGTTTGCACACCAAACAACCTTCTTAGTTTTGAGACATTTAGCATATAGGAAATCGCATATTGGGATGCAATACACCTAAAAGTTAACCGCTTCTATCATGTATTTGAACGATTGCATGTTTCATCCCGACCTTTAAATGTCCCTTTCAAATTTTATCTCTCCTTTTTTTGAATTTTCCATATCTCGATTTCTTTTCCTTTCTCTTTTTGTTATTTTCGCTCTTTGTTTTTCTCAGTTATTTTGTCACTTTTTTTTCTATTTTCACTTTCTTTTCACTCTTTTCTTTATTTTTCACTCAATTTTTTTTTCATATTCATTTTTTTTTCACTCAATTTATTTATGGCTATGATCGAATCCTATGTGGATTGCCTACGTATCATGACACCGCATGAATCAGATCTTGCGTAGTTCGGGAAGATTGAGAATGGAGTAAATAAAGCTAACTCTTTTTTTTTAATTTCGTTTATTTTATTGTTGAATTTTTGAAAGAAAGGTTTTAAAAGAAGATAGAAAATATTTTTTGACTCTTTTTTTTTTGTTGATGTTTTGATTGAAATATTTGAAAGAAAGACTTCTAAAAAGCAAAAAAATATTTTTGGATTTTGATTTGACTTTTTTTTTTCCTGAACTTTTGGGGAAACTAATTCAAGATAAAGGAAACTTGTATTTTTGATTTGATTTTTTTTTAATTTCAGGGAAGAAAGACTTTTTTTTTTTTAAAATGGTGAAAATATTTTTTTTAATGAAAGACTTCTAAAAAGCAAAAAAATATTTTTGGATTTTGATTTGACTTTTTTTTTCCTGAACTTTTGGGGAAACTAATTCAAGATAAAGGAGACTTGTATTTTTGATTTGATTTTTTTTTAATTTCAGGGAAGAAAGACTTTTTTTTTTTTAAAATGGTGAAAATATTTTTTTTAATGAAAGACTTCTAAAAACTCTTTTCTTTTGTTTTGAACCTTGAGAATTTCAAAAGTAGAAAATATTTTTGTTGAATTTCATCTTTTGTCACCTTTCTATTATTTCTTTTAAGAATAAAGAAAATATTTTTGGATTTCGAATGTTGCCTCTACATTCTCAAAAGAGGGATTTTTTAAAGAAAGACAAAGATTTCGCTTTTTTTTTTGGATTTTTATTTTCTAAATTTTTGTTTCTTTTGGAAAAATATTTCTGAAGGAGAGGAAAATATTTTTGGATTTTGATTTATTATTTTACCTAGTTTATAAAAGCTTTCAAAAAGGAAGGAAAATAGTTTTGAATTTTTTTTCTTCTTAAAATCTCTTCTTCTTTTTTTCAGGAGAGAATTAAAGGACAATATTTTTAGATTTTTAAAAATTGGGGTCTCAAAGAAAGACTTTTCATAAAAGGAAAGAAAATTATTATATTTTTTTGGATTTTTCTTTTTTTATTGAAAATTGTGAAAAAGAAAAGGTAGAAAATATTTTTTGGGATTTTAACTTGATTTGTCTTCTTTGTTCAAATGAAAGACTTCTAAAAAAATATTTTTGGTTAATAAGTTCTTTTAATATTTGAAGACTTCCAAAAAAAAAAAGTGATTAAAGGAAAAATATTTTTGGATTTTTTTTAATAGGGAGGGTCGGAACTGATGAGGTTTGCCTACGTATCTCACATCCGGTGAGAATTACACCCGCGTAGTTCGGGCAGTTTTGACGGAACTGGTAAAACGTGACTTTTGAGGACATTCAATTATTTTCTTTCTTCTTATAGACAGAGTTTCAGATTTTTAATACCTACCTCTCACTCTTTGTTTTTTTGATTTTCTTTTTTCTTTTGATTTTCCTTCCTATTCTAGAAGCCGGTCAACATGCATGCCGAAACAAACAGATGCCAAGTAGCACGTAAGATGCATCCGGATGGTCTTTTATTTTGGGTTCATCTGTCTTAGACGGACCCAACCCCTATGTTGAGTCCCCTAAGTCAAATGCACGTGATGCAAACAACGCACTTACTAGGGATCCGGAATGAGGTTATGTCATTCTAAGTTTGAATACTGGGGTTTTGTTCTAGACCAGGCTTACCCGAGCGGACAACTCGAGCTGAGGTCGGGGCAGCGTACCGAAATACAGAATCTTCACCGGCTTTGCAACTTGTCTGTAGCTCGTTCTAAAATTTGGGTGACTCTAACAGAAAAGAAGTCACACGAACTGCACACTTCCCAGATGATTTAGAAGACTCAGAGAGAAGAAGGGTTTCGACATAATTTATATGCAGTTCAGACAATATCAAAGCGGTAAGAAGCGGCAATTAGCACATTAGGTTTAAACATGTAAAAGCAGATAATGGAAGCCAAATATAATAGCTATATAAGCTCGAGTTCTTGAACCCTGAACCAGAGATTCTGGGTTGATATATCCCCAGCAGAGTCGCCAGAGCTGTCACACCTCCTTTTTTTACTATCCCCGAATTAATGAAGGTAATAAGAGAGTTTTTTCCAATTAAAATGACATAATTCGGTTTTGGGATTTATCGTTAATTCAGAGTCGCCACCCGGATTTTTGACGATGCTCCGGGACATCGTTTTGTTTTGAAAATTCCAAACTGAGGAAGATTTGACTCTGTTTTGATTTGTCTGCGACCAGAAATCCGAGTAAGGAATTCTGTTAACCCGAGAGAAGGTGTTAGGCATTCCCGAGTTCCGTGGCTCTAGCACGGTCGCTTAAACTATTATTATTTGGCCTAATTTATTTGATTGTTTACATATTTTAAACTATTGTGCATTTAGCCTTTTTTAATTTTTAAGCCGCTTTTAATATTTATGGATTTATCTTGAAGCAAGTCACGATGGCGTGCACTTGTTTGTTTTGGGACACATCATAACCGCGCCACATGAAATGCACCCGCGATTACGACATGTGATTTTATTATTGTTTGGAGTTAGAGTCGGGGACATGAGTTGCCACACCCGAGTGTAGATTATACAGCCATGACTATGATCGTGACGGTTTAAAATGCTTATTTGAAGCAATATTTGATTACTCTCTAAGTTTTATAATATTTATCTAACAAGGGGTATTTTTAAGCTTATGGGATATGTATATAAACTACTTTTGATATTTATGGATTTATCTCGGAACAAGTCACGATGGCGTGCACTTGTTATTTTTGGACACATCGCAATCGCGTCACATGAAATGCACCCGCAATTTACAACGTGTTTATTTTAATGTTTGAAATTATAAAGTCGAGTCACATGAAACGCACACTCGAATGGGATTTGCGTATCGCGACCATGCCACGAAAATCGTACCATAGTCACGATAATTTATTAATCGCGCCTAAAACACTAGGATGTTCATGAGAATTAATTTCCCCTAAAGTTTGGGATTAACAAGTTTAATTATCTTAATGTATGTAGGAAATTTGTACAGAGTATATAAACTACACAAGGTAAAAGAAATCTACATAAGGTCTCTATACATATAATATATAGCTTCATGAAATTTGAATCTCACTATGTACAAAATGCTAGTTCTGGTCAATGTAATTTATAACTTCATCTAATTGTGATCAATGACTTGAAAATCACTGACCATACGGCCAGCAGTAGAACTAACATTATGTTTCTCCATTTTGCTATCTAAACAAAATAAACGTTCTTTTACTATGATTACAGTAAAAAATTTCGTTTTACCGGTCATATTTGGGTTTGAGATTGTTTTGAGACTCAAGAGTTTATGGAATTATTTGGACAAAGTATTCTAAATAGATTAAGTTGACTAGATATTTTTAGAACATGCACAGACATCTATTCATTGTTAACGAACTGGGATAACTAATTAATAAAGAAATGGGCCAACAGTAGAATACATCTTGGTCCAGACCCTTTCAAAACTAGCCACATATCCGTAAGGCCCAAATATAATCCAAACCTTCTGCAATTATAACCAAACCAAACTCCTCACTTTGAAACCCAATTTAGCAATGCAGGGTTCATGATAAATTCTCTTCAGATAACTACTACTATAGTGAATCTAAACGAAATAAACTTTAACTAAGAGATAACCATATTATGAACCAATATAATACAAAAGAAATCATGAAAACATGGAAGCTGACTACAGATAAAAGGAGTCCAAAGGCATTTAAAATTCAAATCAGAGCATGGCATATCAAAAGCTTAAATATTATTCCTACCAAAAACATAATAGAAAGAAGGAACAAAGAGGGAATAGATAACTGGACCTCCAAATGAGCTTTCACGAAAATGAAACAGGCTACTACCAATCAGACCTACGACCGGAACCTCCCCTTCGAACCGGAGAATCTGGGCAACGTCGGGAACTCGAATGGAGCTTGGACGCGACTGCAGACTCACCTTTGAAGCTGCTGATTTGGTGTAAAAGCGGACTGTTTTTCACGTTTTAGGTGGTTCCATTGGTGCGACGGAGCTCGATTTTTGAAGCTTGGTTCATGGTTGTTTTTCTTAGCAAAGTATGTGTCTGTTTTGGCGTGGTTTTGAGATGATTATAAGGCTGTTTCCAACTGATTTTAGGCAGCGTTCATCATTTTCTTTTGTGAAGCTTTTGACTGCATCTTCATAGCTGAATTTTGGAGCTGCTGGTTTTAATGGAGGACGATTTTGCTTGGTTGAAGAAGAAAGATCTTCTGTTTTGGGCGAGAGTCAGCAAGGAAGAAGAAGGGGGACGGTCGCTGGGTAGGAAAATCTGATCCCTAATTTTTGTGTTCCTCCCTTCTATATGATTAGGTCTATTATATAGAAGATGGGATTAGGGTTGTAATCTGGATAATTTTGTTGGACTTGAGATTTTGGGCTCTGAAATTAGGTCAATTTGAAATAAGGGCAAATTTTATCTTTTAAAAATAGTTATCTTACTACTAATTAAATTTCTTTTATCAAAACGAACTAATTAAAATTTTAACTAATTAAATAAACTAATTGATTAAGCTAATGTATATTTTTTTGTGACTTTTATATATTAATCTATCAATTAAAGGGTAATTAATTTTTTAAAAATGCGAATTAAACCTAAGATTACATAAAATGAAAAAATGTGACAATTTTTATGATTTTTCTATGATTTTAAAAAATTAAACATGCATGAAATGCAACTAAATAATTAAATTTCCTAAAATTCATTAAAAGTTATTTTTTGATTATTTTTAGGAGTAATTTTCATGCGGGGCAAAAATTGGGTGTTCACACCCCCTATATTCGGAAAGGCTTATTTGCGGTAAAACTAGTCGATCAGCGGTGAAGTCGATGGTTCCGTGCCTTCTCCCCTTGAGTTATCCTCTCAAGGGTACCAGTCTAAAACCACATAGAAACCTTACTCCGTTATACTGTTGCATGCGTCATGGTCAAACTTATCCAGGCTAAAGTGTTGTCCACACAATAGACTTTAAGATAGCCTTGTCCAAAAGTCCACTGGGTTTCCCTAAACCCAAAATGGATATCATCACGTTCTGTGCATTTATTAAGAGAACTAAATGCTTCATGCTAATTGTTGATGTTAAATAGTCGAGTTTGGTGGGGGTAAGGGTCTAACCTTGTTTGCCTTGCAGAAATATGAGGCACGAAGTCCCCAGGTTCGGCATGGTCTCCAACATCCACCCAAGATTGCTAAACTAGTGGGAGGACTTACATTTTAGTGACAAAACTCTCGTCAGAAAATATTTGGGCAATCTACCATCTCTCCTAGAAATCCAGCCTAACAAGATAATAATAGAGGCTGCTACTTTGTTTTGGGATTGCGAAAGGGCCGTGTTCCGCTTCGGGGACATTGAAATGACACATTTGCTAGAAGAGATAGGAGGACTGGCCGGTATAGTTTTGGAAACCCGGGTTTGCTAATGCCTGAGAACCGCACAGGAAAGGGTTTCCTAAAAATGATGGGTTTGAAGAAGAATGCAGAAATGGTATGCTTGAAATAATTGTACATCCCTTATGACTATTTGTACAAAAGGTACGGTCACAGCAAATCATACCGTACCTACCATGATAAGTTCTCCATCACATCCTTCAGACACATCCATCTTAGAGTATTCGTCTTCATGTTTTGCTTCTTGGGTCTGATCGTGTTTCCAACGAAGAAAGAGAGAGTCCATACTAGGTTGGCTATGGTAACCAAGACCCTAATGGAGGGGATTGGTGGGTAGACTTTCAGCATTGTACCCATGATCATTGCAGACATATACCGAGCCTTGGAGAAATGTCAACGAGGAGCGAGATACTTCGAAGGTTGCAATCTACTACTTCAGCTTTGGCTCATGGAACATCTCCAAAAGGGCGAATACCGATAAGAAATTCATCGAAGGGTCTGGGATGACCACATTGCTTTCTACCATCCAAAGCGATTTACATCCCCGACATGTTCGCTCAGCCTGAGAATGCCAAAGGATGGGTCGAGCTCTTTGATAATCTGACTGAAGAATAAGTTCAATGGATGTTTGAGTGGTTTCCGACAGAGGAGTTCATCGCCCGTCCATAGATGCACCGTTCTTGATACTGATTGGTCTAAGAGGAACATACCCTTATGTCCCTCTTTGAGTTATGAGGCAAGAAGGTAGGAAGTAAGTCATACCCAGGGTCAACACGATGAGCCATCTTCGAGCCGACTTCCAAAATGATGATAGTTCTCACAAGTGTCAAGCCCATCACATGTGGCACTGTAAGATTGTGATGGAGAGAGACACCATTGAGCCAGACAAATATCACGTTGGTTGCACCCCCTTCTATTCTGGTTTGTTGGAAGACAATTGGGATGGTCTGGGCAAGCCGGGGTTCGTTCAAGGCCACAAAATTATAGATGAAAAGGCCGAAGCGCAAGTCAAATACAACCAGTTGCGCAAAAGGATCCGTGAATGCGAGAGCGAACACCACGAGATACATGAGTCCAACAAAAAACTGATTAAGGAATGGAAAGATATGGCTATCAGCACCAACAAAAGGTTAGGATACTTGGAACGAGGCATAGTCGAGCTGGAGGAAAAATTCCTCAAAAGGGTTGAAGACTGTCAAAAGGTTGAAGGGACCGAAGGTGGACATCTAGCTAGAGCATACCTGTTGCTGGGACTTCGCGAGTTGGGGAAGCTGTTCGAGGGAAGCAAGAATGCCGATTCTGGGGAGGGTCCTTCTGGGATGAAGTAGATAGGAATGGCTTTCTTTTACTCTATCAATGTAATAAGGCCAATGGCCATTAGTGACCTTTACTTCTAGTTTATTTAGTGTCGTTTTGGGATTCGTCTATTTTTATCAACAAAATGAGGCATTTAGCATTCTATGTCCTCCAAATAAATTTGTCGCTAGGCCTACCTCGGGCACAAAGGGGTTCCCAAACTAGGATGCGCTTTACATTCCCGCACTATGTGTTTCAATATTGCAATACTTACCATAATCCTCACTGACTTGGCTACTTTTTGTTTTGTTTTATTTTTTTTATTTTTATTATTCCCCTCCCCAAAGGTTAGTTCGTGCACTCTGGCATCATCAGCTTACCTCACAAGATCCAGGGGCCCTCCACCCACTCATCCTCCTAGTCCTCCTAAAAGCAAGAACAAGGGCAAGAATAAAATGGAAGATTTAAACAACATTAGGAAGGAGAACGCAACTGAACGGGTAGAGGCCGCTGAGGGCCAGGGTATTCGGGTCCTAATGAGAATGTGTCATAGCTTGAACAAAAACTGTTGAAATTCCAAGAATAGCTCGATCAGGTTCGAAATCTGGCCAACCTATCATTCTCCCTCAACGTCCCAGACGTTCACTTTCCCAACACTCAAAACCCTACACCTCCTCAGAATGTCCCAAAATAGAAGAATCATCCCGCACCTCGCCATCACGCTACTCCACCAAAAAATCAGTGTAGCACCTGCCATACCCCAAATATCACTCCACTGCTTATCCCAGAACCTCAAGACTCCACAAATGACCATTTCCACACCTATGCACCAGGCCACCCTAACAATCCTATCTATGTGGAGACCATGCCACACTCCACTCCACCTATCCCATACATACCTAAGTCTGATGAAAATGACCTGCTTATTAAGCACTTGTCCGAGGAACTTAGGAAGCTAACCAACCAGGTTCAAGGCGTTGAGGTACTCAAGGGAGTCGAATGGATGAATTATGAGGACCTCTGCATACAACTTGATGTCGAACTGCCTGAGGGGTACAAACCTCCGAAGTTCAAAATGTTCTATAGTACAGGTGATCCAAGGGTCCATCTGAGGACCTATTGTGACAAGCTGGTTTGAGTAGGAAAGGATGAAAGGATCCGCATGAAGTTGTTCATGAGGAGTTTAAAAGGAGATGCACTATCTTGGTACATCAGCCAAGATCCCAAGAAGTGGTCAAACTGGGTGAGCATGGAATCTGACTTTATGGACAGATTCAGATTTAATACTGAGAACGCACCAGACGTGTTCTATATTCAGAATTTAAAGAAGAAGCCCACGGAGACATTTCGCGAGTATGCTACGCGTTGGAGGTCCGAAGCTTCTAAGGTCAGACCCGCCTTAGAAGAAGAACAAATGAACAAGTTCTTCGTCCGGGCTCAGGACCCGCAGTACTATGAACGGTTGATGATGATTGAGAACAACAAATTCTCCGATATTATCAAGCTGGGGGAAAGGATCGAAGAAGGTATTAAAAGTGGCATGGTCACAAATTTTGAAGCCTTGTAAGCTACGAATAAGGCTTTACAGTGCGGTGGTGTGTCCAAGAAAAGGGACGTGGGAGCTGTGATGGTTGCACAAAGAACCAAATCCACACTCAAGTACCAAACATACCCAACACCTCCACTCACATATCAACCGACCCCAAATTACCAAGCACCCTCACCCCCATACCAAGCTCCACCACCAACTTATCAATCACCTCCGCCACCAACTTATCAATCACCTCCACCACCTACATATCAACCTGCTTCACCCTGATACTCCCAACCCGCTACTGTCAACCACACTTACAACCCTCAACCATCCCATTATCAATCACCCCCTGCACGCTAAAACTTCCTTAGACCTCGGCCTAATTTGATCGCAGACCTCCAAAACAATATACCGCCATCGTTGAACCCATCGACCAGCTGTATGAGAAGCTCCAAGCTGCTGGTTATGTCACACCCATCCCTGCTGCAACCCCTGAAAATCCTTCCCAGTGGGTTAACCCAAACAAATCTTGTGCATACCTCTATGGCATGAAATGACACACCATCGACGAATTCCGTTCTTTGAAAGACAATATACAGTCCTTGATTAGTAACAAGATCATTGTGGAAAAAGAATCCGCTCCAAACGTCCGCATCAATCCTCTGCTAGACCATAAGGCTGGAGGTATCCACATGATCAAAATAGAAGATGATTGGGATTTTGAGGGATCGATCGGGTTGATCGTAGAAGGCGATAACCCAAAGAAACCAGCAATCACTCTCAATCCGATCATACTCCAGATTCAACCGTCTGGGGATGCTGAGGTAAATATGTCCATACCTCTTGAGTATGAAGCAGCGCCATCCGCAAAGGCACCAGTACCAATTGAGGTTGAATTTGTGTCTCCGGCAAATGCACCCGCACCATTTGAGGTTGCATTCTTGTCACCCAAGGCGCGTGTTCCATTCAAAGTGAGGATAGCCGCACCGATCTCAGTGGCAATGACAACCACACCACCCTTCTATACAAATGCTATACCTTGGGACTATACAGTCGAGGCGATAAGGAAAGGCAAGGTCAAGACTGAAGAAGCTATCGCAGCACAGGGTATGACAAGAACTGGTAGAGTCTACACCCCTGAACATCTGGCTGAATCAAGAAAGAAGGCTTCCAATCAGCCTCCCCTTATGGAGACAGGTCCGGACGATCTCTGGAGGAAAGTACAGGCCAAGGAGTACTCGGTCATTGACCAATTGAACAAGACACCAGCATAAATATCCATTCTCGCTTTGCTGCGGAATTTTGAGACTCACACGAGTGCTTTGTTGAAGGTGTTGAACGAAGCATATGTGCCGAACAATATCACCAGCGGGGAAATGGCCATTATGGTGGGCCAAGTGTTAGAAAGCCATAAGATCACTTTTCATGAAGACGAGCTGCCACCTGAAGGGCTGGGGCATAACAAAGCATTGCACATCACCGTACAATGTGAAGATTATTTCATCACCAGAATCCTGATCGATGGAGGATTCAGTCTTAACATCTGTCCACTGATAACACTCAAGAAACTGGGTAAAGGACAGCATGAGATAAAGGATGGAAAAAATCAATGTGAAAGCTTTCGATGATTCTCAAAGGTCCACTATTAGTGAAATTAGTCTGTGCCTGCAAATGGGGCCAACTTGGTTCGAGGTCGATTTCCAGGTAATAGATGTGCCATCATCTTACAATTTGCTATTAGGACGACCATGGATCCATGTTGTTGGGGACGTAGCATCAATGCTGCATCAGGAAGTGAAGTTCGAATGGAATCACCAAGAAGTGATCGTTCACGCCGACGGTAGCAACCCTATTTACAGTCGTCAAACTATTCCGGCAATCGAGGGGAGAAGGAAGCTAGGTGGAGAAACTTACCACCACATTGAACGAGTCAATGCCATTGATAAGGACAAATGGTGGGATAGCAAAATCGAGAGTATACGAAGCTGGAGTGGGTACGAGCCTGGCAAAGGGCTCGGCAAAAACCTCCAAGGGATCTCCAAACCTATCAAACTCAAGAAGCACGACACCACTTTCAGTTTGGGATATGAGTACACCTAGGAAGAATTCAATAGCTGGTCGCCACCTTGGTGCGGTCCTTATTACCCTTTGGAGCAGCCAATACCACATCTGGAGCATACTTTTCAGCAAGCTGGCATTATTTATGGGACAGACGAAGAAGAAGCACTTGCAGCAATGAGGAACTTATTCCTAGAGGATGATGACATGGACTGTTGTGTTATTCTCGAGGAGGAGGGGGAGGAAGGCCTTTCCATACATGCTGAGAGTAGAGGAGCATACCTCAAGAATTGGGCTATCAGGACAACCAAAGCCCGACGAGACTCGGAGTAGCAAGGCTAAAACAAGCATTATTCACTACCTTATTTACTAAATGATTTTTCTTTTTGCATTCTTTAATTCCTGCAATAAGTTCTTCAATGTTCAAAAAAATTATTCAGCTTATCAAAAGCATTTTAATTTTCTTATGAATCAAATATTTATTGCTATCATTTTTCTCTCATTACTTTACCTATACAACATTACTTTTACTTGTCTTGATGAACCAATGACTGTGACATGCAACGAGACAACGCAACAAACAGACATTGATTCAGAGGGAGATGACATACCTGACGAGATTGTCCAAGAAGTTGAGAATTTTGAGAACATACTTAAGTCCAACCTAGATGAAACCGAAGTTGTCAACCTGGGAAATTCAGAAAATATCAAGGAAACTCGCATCAGCATTCATTTGTCACCATCAGAAAAGAAGGAATACACGGAATTCTTGCAAGAATATGAGGACATATTCGCCTGGTCGAATGATGACATGACTGGTCTGAGTACATCCATTGTGGCTCACAAACTGCCAACCAACCCAATGTGTCCACCGGTAATGCAAAAGCTCAGAAAGTTCAAACCCGACATGAGTTTGAAAATCAAGGAAGAAGTTACAAAACAGATCAACGCCAAAGTTCTCAGGGTAGTCGAGTACCCGACATGGCTAGCCAACATTGTGCCAGTGCCAAAGATGGATGGCAAGGTCATAGTCTATGTCGACTACCAGGATCTCAACCGGGCCAGTCCGAAAGATGACTTCCCTTTGCCAAATATGCTCACCTGATTGACAATTGCGCCAAGCATTAGCTACGGTGATTCGTGGATTGCTTCGCTGGTTATCATCAGATTTGGATAGATGAGGAAGACGTTGAGAAAATGGCTTTCATTACGTCGTAGGGAGTATACTGCTACAAGATGATGCCATTCGGACTGAAGAATGCAGGGGCCACATACATGAGGGCCATGACCACTATCGTCCACGACATGATTCACAAGGAGATCGAGGTATATGTGGATGATGTTATTATCAACTCCAACAAAGCTACTAGCCACATAGAAGATCTGAGGAAGTTCTTCAATAGATTGCAGAAATACAACCTGAAGCTGAATCCCGCAAAGTGTGCATTTGGGGTTCCTGTTGGAAAACTGCTTGGGTTCATTGTCAGCCGCCGAGGGATAGAACTGGATCCGTCAAAGGTCAAAGCCATTCAAGAACTACCACCGCCAAGGAACAAGAAAGATGTGATGAGTTTCTTAGGAAGGCATAACTACATCAGCCGGTTCGTAGCACAGTCTACAGTTATCTGTGAGCCGATCTTCAAGATGCTGAAGAAGGACACCGCAACCAAGTGGACCGATGATTGTCAAAGGTCTTTCGACAGAATTAAGGAATACCTGTCAACACCACTAGTCCTAGTACCGCCTGAGCTAGGTAGACCTTTGCTACTCTACCTTGCTGTATTAGATGGAGCCTTCGGCTGCGTTCTGGGGAAGCACGACAAAACAGGAAGAAAGGAGCAAGCCATCTATTATCTCAGCAAGAAATTCACTCCATACGAAGCTCGGTATTCTCTCTTGGAACGCACCTCCTGCGCTTTGACTTGGGTAGCTCAGAAGTTGAGGCACTATTTCTGTTCTTACACCACATATCTCATATCAAGGATGGATCTCTTGAAGTACATCTTTCAGAAGCCCATGCCCACTGGAAAGCTAGCCAAGTGGAAAATCCTGCTAAGTGAATTCGACATTATCTATGTGACTCAAAAAGCGGTCAAGGGACAGGCACTGGTGTCGCGCCCCCTTTTTCTTCGCACGGGTCAGGTATGCGGAGATCGGGTTTCATGACATTTTGGACAACTCCTTAAAGGATAAAAAGGTTTAAGGAAGAGTCGCCACCTAACGATTTTATGGTGCGTTAGGGCACCTAGAATAATTAAATCATAAACTAGTTTGCATTACCAGAGATTGGGTAAGGGCTTGAAGTTATCCCAAGGGAAAGGTGTTAGACACCCCTCAAAATCCACAACTGTGGGTCCCAACCAATTAGTTTTGTGAATTTTGACAATAAACAAATGACAAGCAAGGCTCATGTAGGAGGGGGTTTCAAGTAAATACTGAAATTGTTAAAAGAATTTTAAAGAATAGCAAAGTAAAATCATTTGAATGAAAATGTCCTAGGTTTTAAATCAATATGGATCACATCAATGCAATACCCGGTATGTCACGCCTCGAAGAGGGGCTGCACGTGGTATTAGCGCACTGGTCATCATATCCATATTCTACCCTTCCCACCCCGTTAAGGTATTTAAAATGCGTGTGTCGGTCACGAAGCTTATTGCGTGCTATTACCCGTCCCATTCTATAAGTCCTGGAGGGTATTTAGGACTACTAATCCTACAAGGTGAGTGCTAGGCTGAACCCCTAGGTTTAAAAGGTAAAATTCTAAGCGACATGTAAAACAAATAGGACTACAGATATGGGGAACACATAATGGGCAGCTATGAGGCTCACAGACCCCTCCACAGGTAAACACATAAATAACACGTCTCAAACTTAATCAAAGTCTCAAAGTCAGCATTTAAAACAGGAATTCCGAGTTGGAAAACAGTAGGTTTCAGCAGGTTTTAGCAAAAGGAACAATTTTGAAAACTCAGTAACAAAGAAGGAAATTCACTTGGAACAGAATAGTTTAAGAGGAAAATGATTGATGTCAAAAATTCCAGTAATTTAAAGACATGAGCAGGTATTAAAAAGTGCACAACAGTTTAATGAAGTCCCTAGTAAAAGTAAACGGGAAACTTTAGAGAGAACAGTAAAGCATGATTTTAAAATAACAGAAGGATCAAAAGGGGAAGTGACTTTAAAAGATTCATCAGTTCAAAGCAGAGTAGAAGCCAGCAGTTTAAGGAAAACTTTAATGAAAGGAGAATGAGTAAGCTATTTCAGAAACCAGTAGTTTTTAAAAAATAGAGCAAGGATTCGAATAAAATGATTTTGTAGAAAGGATAATTGTTTAAACAATCAATTAATTGTTAGGCAAAACAGGAGTGAAAATAGTGTCCAACAGCAAAGTTCTAAAGATTTTATAAGAGACTAAAGATCACTTTTAATACAAGCAAGACATAGAACGACCCATTTTGGTTTTAATGAATATTAGACCTAAGGTTTTCCTAGGCATGCGTATATACTGATTATTTGTCAAAAAAAGTGAAATACAGATTTAACACTGATTTAAAGGGCATGAAGGATAATGCATTTGCAAAGGAAAAAACGCTTAAACTATTGAACACAATTTTAGCGGGGTTCCTAGATTTAATACGTAATGACTAGGTGTTTGATAGAGTATAACTTAAAACAACATGCTGAACGCAGACTCCTAGAGAACATGATATCTATTGCTCACATGGATACCTAAAACATGGTTTCTAAATGTACTGTTTATGACAATGCAGCAGTAGTAACATTATGGAAAATTCATTACTTTATCAAAGTTGTTAATGGTGAGCAGGGCTTGTGAGATATCATGAATATAATATATATACTGAAATAAAAACCTAAGCATAATTTCTAATGCATGAGATGCATGTCCTGAACATGATGTCTATTGCACACATAGGGAAGTAAACCTCTAGGCATGATTTCTACCTGTTACTATACTAAACATGCATAACCCCCTCCATATTCACTATCCAGCCCCAATTATTCGTTTACAAATTATTACAAACCAAGAACAATAAATTACATCACTTAAAGAAAAATAAGAAGCTAATTCTTCAGGGAGCCTTCAATTAGGCCCATATCTCCCAACCTCAATCCTTTCGAGTTTCACAGCCTTTCATGGTCCGGGTGCGGCAAAGCTCCCTAAGAACCTCGTGGGTCCCTGGCCAATACCAGCACCCAGACATATTTGCCAAAGTTGTGCATGTGTAGTGTGGAATCACCAATCTCAGTGCGTCAAAGTTCAGAGGGAACTCAAGAGGTTCCCTAAGCAATGCCTACACTGAGGGGGGGTGGAACTTAAGTTTCTAGGAACAGTGTGAAGTGCTAGGAGTGAGTTAAAATGAGGAACATAGGTTTTGGAAAAGAGTTCAGTTGAAAAACTCTACAACTCAAGAATTATTTTGAAAAAGAAAAAAAAAGCTTTTGAAAATAGTAGTAAGGTCAGAGAAGTAATAGACTAATCAAGCAATCAAAGACAATGGGGATTGGGGACAAATAAGTCACATAATAGGCAGGAGAAGATACATAGATTCGATAAAATCCTTGACTTGAACATAATTGCAGAAATCAGAGAGGTTCAAGGGATCAGGGGACCGCAAGATTCAATACTAAGCATTACATAGTTTTTAGGATACTAGGAATAGACAACAACATATAAGCATTACTGATTCAATCAGAGCATGTAAATCCTAAGGATGGCAAGTAATGATAGATAAAACGAAGAGATTAATTACATGTTGAACAGCAGAAACACAAATAGAAGAAGATCAGGAATATGACAAACTAAAGCAATAAGAAACACATTGGTTTGGAGCTTGAATCTTAATTAGAACATACCAGTGAGAAAGAGTAAGCAGAATTGAAAGAGAAAGACAAAAGATCACTATGGTTAGCCTTGGCTTATAGCCGGCTAACAATAACCAAGAGCAAAAGAAGGGAGTAGTAGAGCAAAGAGCTTTGTAAGAAAGACAGAGGTTTTTAACACAAGTCTCTGTGTGTGTTATTGAAAATATGTTAGTTGAAAACATGTAGTAAAAAAATAAGGTAAGAATTACAAGGGCATGGTAATAAAAGAAGACATAATCCAATCAGTGTAAGAAAAATACACGGTTCCCTTAAATCAAGGAGTTCAAACTTAGAAATGGTAAAGACATATGGCTATATAAGGTAAATGAAAATCAGTACAAGGTTTAAACAAGGAAAAAATCCAGGTCTGTTAAGTAACAGGGGACTCAGAATTAATTAACCAAGAAATCAATACAATCATTCCCTTAATTCAAGGGATTCAAATTCAAACGGTAACACATATAGGCAAGGTAAAAGATCAGTCAAGACTCAATCAAGGAAAGCATCAGGTTTACTAAGCAATAGGGTAAACAATTAAGACCAAGGTTCAAAATATTTTAGTTAAGGCAGCGACTAGTAAGAATAAATTACCACAAACGAGTCAATCAATTTGGATAACAATAAAAGGAAGGTCTGTCAATCAAACCTCTAAGTATTGAGTCCAACATATAATCATATATAAGAGTTACAATCGTGTAAATAGACAGGAGCTCAGACATAGTAGACAGGCAAGTTAAAAGATGCAAGTCAGGACAGCCCTAGTAGTCACAAGCATAGGTGAGGCTAAGGAAGCTCAGTAGCACTCATTCAAACAACATAGTCGCAGAGACTCAAGCAAATAGAAACGAACCATCATGCCAGTACACAGAATCACGTATAGAGGTCTAGGAATATTAGGGTTTCAACATAGGCAAGTTAGAAAGTAGTAAGAACATAGAATCATCTGAGATATGCAGAGAATAGTTTAGACATAAAGAAGAAATCAGTTTAAAACAGGCGTAGAAAAACTCAGAGAAACCAACTTTTTTTAAAAGTAAGCAGGAAATGTTTAAAGCTGATGGGTCTTAAAGATCGAGTTGAGAATAGTGTAAAACATAAAGGAATAAGCTTAAAACGCTAAAAATACCATAGATTTAAGAGGTTTAGGTCAAAAAATTAGGGTTTCATAAGAAACTAGAGACAAATAGGAGAACCTGTCGTGAAACTCAAAAGTCATGGTGGTTCTGGCATAGTCGAGTCAAAACCCCACCGGAGAAAGGCCGGAAACAATCCAAGCAGGAGCTCCAGTAGTGAGTTGGACAGGTCGAGACCATTGGAGGCTTCAGAGATGAAGTGAACCGGAGAGAGGAGGCATCATGGAGGCTGGTGGTCGAAAGGATGCTGGTCGGAGATGGACGGAGAAAGGCGGAGCTTCATCGGAGATGGGGGGAACAGGGAAGGTTCTAGAGAGAACCAGAGAGAGAGAGAGAGACGGGGAGGTAGAGAGACATATGAGTGTTGGAAAATGAGGGGTTTGGGGGGGGGGGTCGTTTGAGTTAATTTAGGCAAGGATGGATCTGCGCCGTTTATCTCATTTGATCAACGACTCAGATTAAATTAGGGGTTGGGCCGGGTTAGATTTAGGATTAGGCTAGGGGGTGAACTTGGGTTTAGAGATCAGGTGGGGTTGGGTATAATTGGGTTATAATTTGGCTAGGTTTAAAATAAATGTGGCTAGATGTTAAATACCCCCTAAAAAATAGATAATTAATTAGTTAAAATAGCTAATAATTGTATAAAAATGAAATTAAGTTGAAATAGGTAAAATTACAGTAATTAACTAAGATCAAGTGTAAAAATGCATAAATTTCGAATTGAAACAATACAAAATGCACAATTGGGCCATAATTGTAAAATTGTTGTAATTAAAATTAAACGAGACCCAATTGGCTAATTTGTGAAATAATTGAATCTTAATGGACAAAAAATGGTTTAAAGTAGTATACTAAGCTGGGAAATATTTTTGAAATTATTTATAACATAGTTTATGAATTATTTAAATACGAAATATTAAATAAACAGGAAAATAATTTAATAAAAAAAATGAAAAATAGGAAAAATGCTCATTATTACAAAGAGTAATTTTGAGAGCTGGTATGCAAGTTTGAAAATAATATGAGGAAAAATTGGGTATCAACAACTGCCCCTCTTTACCCGGGAAGGATGAAAGAGTTGTCGGGTAAAGATATGATGGCAAATTTTGACCAGAGTGAAACTGCGGGGTAGAATTAGGCCATACCCTGGCTTTTGAGCTGCCTAAATATCCATGGTTTTACAGGAATCAGGCCATATGTAGTTCCGGTGTCACGACCCGAAATCCCACCCTCCAGGCCGTGACTGCGTCTAACGTTGAACCCGCTAGACAAGCCAACGTATCCAGGTAGTTCCAACAAATTCAACCCAAGTTAACAGTAGTAGATTTAATACCTTTCAAAACTGAACAGAATAACAAAACACGTTGAAAACCTTAACAGCGGAAATGTGATAGAAATTAAAAAATGCAAAGTGAAATAGTAAAATACATAATGTCGCATAAGCCCAAAACCGGGGTGTCACAACTCACGAGCTATCTAAACAGAGTACTAAATACAGAGTCTGAAGAAAATTAATAATTGTGTTTGGAGCTACAGAAGAAATAAGACAATAGGAGAACTAATGAACAAGAGAGACTCCAAGGTCCACGAACGCCAGCGGTATACCTTGAAACTCAGTGTTGACTGAAGGTGACTCCCTCAGAGCGTTCCACTGGGTCTGGAAGCGAGGTCTGCACAACATTAAGAAGTGCAGTGTAGCATCAGTACAACCGACCCCATGTACTGAGTAAGTGCCGAGCCTAACCTCGCCGAAGTAGTGACGAGGCTAGACTTGACAATAACGATAACCTGTCCAATTCTACAGCAGGTAACATGGATAATACAAGGCAAGAGATAAGCAGACAAGTAAGGGATACGGGAGCAGTAAAGGGGAACAAGTGAAATGAAGCAGTTAAACTGACATATAGAAGTAAACAAGGGAGGCAATTTAACACAATAGCTAACGAAACAAGTACAAATACCAGAAAAGTAAATAATGGCACGGCATCACCCTTCGTTCTTTTACTCTCTTCCTCACAATGTAATGTAACCAAATATCATGGCACGACATCACCCTTCGTGATTTTAGTCCTTCCTCACAATGCATTGTACAATGTAAGGCAATATAAATCATGGCACGACATTAACATTCGTGCTTATAATCAATGTAAATCATGTCACGACATTAACCTTCGTGCTTATAATCATTATGAATCATGGAACGACATCACCCTTCGTGCTTTACACTCTTCCTCACTATGATCAAATATCATGGAACGACATCACCCTTCGTGCTTTACACTTTTCCTCACCAAACAATGACAGATATAATGGCAAGGAGTACAACATAGCGGAAATACATTTCAACATCACCCGGCAAGGGGAAAACATCAATCAATATCACAACAATTGCCCGGCAAGGGTCTCAGCTATAACCAATCACCTCAATTGTATACTTAACACTTCTTAAGCTCAAAAACCAATACTTTCAACACGAATAATTTACCAAGTAGAGACAACCTCATAATATGATAAACATGGGAGAAACACTAAGATTTTTATCAAAATAGACTCACGGGCATGCTTGACACACATTGCATAGGTACTCGTCACCTCACCTATGCAATGAACATGATATTCACTTAGCACATAGCAAATAATACCTATTCCCTCACCAAAGTTAGGCAAGACACTTACCTCGGTCCAAAGTATAGCAATCAACCCTCTAAGACCGTCTTTCCTTTATAATCCGACTCCGAAACAACGATATCTAGGCATAATTAATTCAATAATATCAATAAAGACTCAATAACACAATCCCATAGCCTAGATATTCAATTTCTAGCATTCTTCCAAAAATACCAAAATTCGACCCCGGGCCCGCTTGGTCCAAAGACGAGGCTCAGACCAAAACCTGATCACCCATAACCCCACGAGTTCAAATTTATGATTCGTTTTGAAATCCGACCCCATATTGGGGTTGAATTACCCAAAATTCCCAAAAACCTAACTCTACCCAAAACCCTTAATTTCTACCTTGTTTTTATGATTTTTGGCCTAGATTTCTAGTGATTATGGAAGTAAAATGGGAAAAATCGATGTTAGGAAGCTTACCCAAGAGGCTATGGAGGAAGAATTGGTTTAAGGCTCGTCAATGGGGGTGGGGGATGGAGGAGAAGACTGAAATTTAGAAATTCCCGTATAAGGTTCTGTTTTTGGTATTTAAAATGACTGAACGAGTTTGTGCTCTGCGATAGCAGAAGAACATCTTCGATCGCAGAAGAGGACCTGGTGATAACCCTACGCGATCGCAGAACCAATGGCCCCCACCCTATGCGATGGCAGCACCCCACACGCGATCGCACTGACCAAATCACCCCCAGACCCCCGGACCTCCCAGTACCCTATTCGATCGCAAAACATACATTGCGATCGCAGAGAACATCAGTGACCCCCTCCCAGCCTAACTCTATGCGATCGCACAGAACAAATTGACACACACCAGCAAATCAGTTAAACACCAGATTTTTCATGACTTTTACACCCCGTTTGCTACCCGAAACTCACCCGAGCCCTCGGGTCTAAAAACCAAAAACACACACGACTCCCAACGCATCCTACAGACTTATTCAAGCATTTAAATCATCAAAATATCATCAAACACAAGGGATTAAACCTTAAAACTCATAGAATTTTCTTAAAACTTCATAAAGCTTAACTTTTCCTATTTTGATCCGAAACACGTCATTTCAAGTCCGTTTTACACCAAACTTCACAAATTAGTCACATAACATATAGTAAACTTGTTACGGGAGCCGGAACCATAATACGGGCATGGTAACACGGTTTTCACTTAATTATTCGTTTTCAAAATCCTTTATTATTTTCATAAAATAATTTTCTTTAAATATTCATTTCTCGGGCTTGGGACCTCAGAATTCGATTCCGGGCATATGCCCAAGTCCCATATTTTCCTACGGACCGTCCGAGACCGTCAAATCACGGGTCCGGGTCTGTTTACCAAAGTCAACTTTATTCATTTAATTATCATAAAATTCCATTTTCATCAAATTTTCACATAGAAGCTTCCCGGCTACACGCCTGGGCTGCGCACACATATTGAGGTAAGATTAACGGAGGCTTTCGAGGACTCAGAACACAAATTTAGCTAAAATTACTTAGGATGACCTTTTGGGTCATCACAATCTCCACCTCTAAAACAAACGTTCGTCCTCGTACGGACATAGAAAAGTACCTGAGTCTGAGAAAAGATGGGGATAACGACTCCTCATATCGGACTCGGACTCCCAAGTAGCTGCCTCGGCAGGCTGACCTCTCCACTGAATGCGAACCGAAGGATAACTCTTCGATCTCAACTAGCGAACCTGCCTATCTAATATAGCTACCGGCTCCTCCTCAGAGGTCAAATCCCTGTCCAACTGGACATCGTTAAAATCAAGAACATGAGATGGATTTTCAATATACCTCCGAAGCATGGATACATGAAACAATGGATGCACAACTGATAAATGCGGTGGCAAGGAAAGTCTGTAGGTCACCTCTCCTACCTTATCCAAAATCTCAAATGGACCAATATACCTAGGGCTCAACTTGCCCTTCTTTCCGAATCTCATCACGCCCTTCATAGGCGACACTCGAAGGAACACCTGGTCTCCTACCATGAAAGCCAAATCTCGAACTCTACGATCTGCATAACTCTTTTGCCTGGACTGAGCTGTACGAAGCCTATCCTGAATAATCTTCACCTTATCCAAGGCATCCTGGACTAACTCAGAACCCAATAATCTAGCCTCTCCGGGCTCAAACCATCCGACTGGAGACCGACATCGCCTACCATACAACGCCTCATACGGAGCCATCTGAATGCTCGACTGGTAACTGTTGTTGTAGGCAAACTCTGCTAAAGGCAAGAACTGATCCCATGAACCACCAAAGTCAATAACACAAGCTCGTAACATATCCTCCAAAATATGAATAGTACGCTCAGACTGTCCGTCTGTCTGAGGATGAAATGTTGTGCTCAACTCAATCTGTGTGCCCAACTCTCGCTGAAATACTCTCCAGAAATGGGAGGTGAACTGAGTACCTCAGTCTGATATGATAGATAAGGGCACACCGTGCAATCTGACAATCTCTCTCATATAGATCTGAGCTAACTTCTCTGCCGAAGATGAAACCGCCACAGGAATGAAATGTGCTGACTTGGTCAGCCTATCCACAACAACCCATACTGCATCAACCATCCTCTGGGTCCGTGGGAGCCCAAATACAAAATCCATCGTGATACGCTCCAACTTCCACTCGGGAAGCTAAATCTGCTGCATCAATCCACCGGGTCTCTGGTGCTCATACTTAACCTGCTAACAATTCAAGCACCGAGCTACATAAGCCACAATATCCTTCTTCATTCTACGCCACCAATAATGCTGCCGCAAGTCCTGGTACATCTTCGCGGCGCCTGGATGAATGGAATACCGGGAACTATGGGCCTCCTGCAATATCAACTCACGAATGCCATCAACATCGGGTACACAAATACGACCCTGCAATCTCAAAACTTTCTCAGCATCGACTGTGACCTGCTTGGCACGTCCGTGCCGAACCGCATCTCTAAGAGCACACCAATGACGATCATCATACTGCCTGGCGCGAATATGATCATACAATTAAGAACGAGCGACAATATTGGCCAACACACTGCCAATCTCAGAAACCAAAGGTCGTTCTAAAACTGATAAATAGGCCAAGCTACCCATACTGGCTGACTTCCGGCTCAAAGAATCAACCACCACATTGGCCTTTCCCGGGTGATAGAGAATTGTAATATCATAATCCTTCAGCAACTCTAACCACCTCCTCTGCCACATGTTCAACTCCTTTTGCTTAAATAAGTACCCCATACAAATACTGCAAACTCTTGTGATCAGTGAATACCTCACACGGTACCCCATACAAATAGTGCCTCCAAATCTTCAAGGCATGAACAATAGCTGCAAGCTCCAAATCATGGACTGGGTATTTCTTCTCATGAATCTTCAACTGACGTGAAACATAGGCTATAAATTTGCTCTCCTGCATCAATACTGCACCAAGTCCAACCCGTGAAGCATCATAATACACGGTATACGAACCTGAACCAGTGAACAATACCAACACTGGTGTTGTGGTCAATGCTGACTTGAGCCTCTGAAAGCTCGCCTCACACTCCCCAGACCATCTGAACTGAACACTCTTCTGCGTCAACTCGGTCATAGGGGCTGCTATAGATGAAAACCCTTCCATGAACCGGCGATAATAGCCTGCTAGGCCTAAAAAACTCCGGATCTCTGTGGTTGAAGTGGGCCTAGACCAATCTCTAACTGCTGAAACTTTCTTCGGATCCACCTGAATGCCTTCTGCCGATACAATGTGGCCCAAGAATGCCACAGAACTCAGCCAGAACTCAGACTTAGAAAACTTGGCATACAACTGTCTACCCCTCAGAGTCCGGAGAAAAATCCAAATATGCTGCTCATGCTCCTCTCGACTACGAGAATATATCAAGATATCATCTATAAACACGATCACAAATGAGTCCAATAAGACCTGAATACCCAATTCATCAACTCCATAAAAGCAGCGAGGGCATTAGTCAACCCAAAAGACATGACCAAGAACTTATAATGCCTATAACGAGTGCGAAAAGCCGTCTTGGGCACATTGGACGCCTTGATCCTCAGCTGATGATAACCAGATCTCAAGTCTATCTTAGAGAATACCGTAGCACCCTGAAGCTGATCAAATAAGTCATCAATCCTCGGCAAAGGATACTTGTTCTTGATAGTAACCTTATTCAACTGCCGGTAGTCAATACACATCCTCATTGAGCCGTCTTTCTTCTTCACGAACAATACTGGAGCACCCCAAGGAGAAACACTAGGCCTAATGAAGCCTTTATCCAACAAATCCTGTAATTGTTCCTTTAATTCCTTCAACTCTGGCGGGGCCATACGGTACGGGGGGATAGAAATGGGCTGATTGCCCTCAGATAACTCAATACAAAAATCAATATCCCTGTCTGGTGGTATACCCGGTAGGTCAGCAAGAATACCTTTGGAAACTCACGAACCACGGGCACAGACTCTACAGAAGGAACCTCAGCACTAGAATCACGAACATAGGCCAAACAACCCTTCTCGACCATGCGCCGAGCCTTCATATAAGAAATAACCCTACCTGAAGAATGACTAGAAGTCCCTTTCCACTCTAAACGAGGTACTCCTAGTAAGGCTAAGGTCACTGTCTTGGCATGACAGTCCAGAATAGCATAATAGGGGGATAACCAGTCCATGCCCAATATAACATCAAAGTCAACCATATGGAGAAGCAAAAGATCAACCTGAGTCTCCAGACCACCAATAACTACTATGCAAGCATGGTAGACTCGATCTACCACTATAGAATCACCCACCGGTGTAGACACATGCACAACAGTACTCAATGAATCACGAGGCATACTCAGATAAGGGGCAAAATATGAAGACACATAGGAGAATGTAGAACCCGGATAAATAACATCGAAGCCTCTCGGCTGCAAACTTAAACCGTACCTGTAATAACTGCATCAGAAGCCTCAACATCAGGACGAGCAGGAAAAGAATAAACACTGGGGCTGAGCCCCTCCAATCTGAACATCCCTGGGTCTACCTGCTGCAACCTGGCCTCTACCCCTCGTGGCCTGTGCTTCACCTCTATGAACGGGACCACCACCTCTGGCACCTCGACCACCACCCCTAGCTGGCTGAGGGGGTAAGGGTGCACCTGCTGCGGGAACCAAGGCATGGGAACCCTGATACTGGGGTACACTCAAAGCTCGGGGGCAATATCTGGCAATGTGCCCCGGGCTACCACAGCTATATCAAGATCTCTACTGTTGTGGCTGATGACTCGGGAACTGGCCCTGACGACCCTGATAACTACCCTGGTAACTCTGAAGCGGCTGTGCACTGATAGATGCTGGTGGTGCACTAACATGAACTGGCAGTGCACGAGGAGATACCTGAAGTGCTGGCTGAAATGGTCGGGGTGGATGGCCCCTACTGATAGAATCCCTTTCTCCAGATGAGGCTCCACTGAATCTACCAAAATGACGGGGCCTCTTGTCAGCCCCCTAACCACCTCCCTGTGACAAAATCATCTCAATCCTCCTGGCCACATCAGCCGCATCTTGGAATGAAATATCAATACTTGACTCCCTGGCCATCTAGAGTCGTATAGGCTGGGCAATCCCTCAATGAACCTCTGAACTCTCTCCCGATCAGTGGGGAGTATCATCAATGAATGCCTGGGTAGAGCGATGAACCTGGTCTCGTACTGAGTAACAGACATATATCCCTGCTGAAGGCGCTCGAACTGCCTCCTAAGATCCTCTCGCTGAGTAATGGGAAGGAACTTCCCCAAAAATACCTCTATGAACTGAGCCCAAAACAAAGATGCAGACCCAACTGGTCTGGCTAAACAGTAGTCCCTCCACCAAGTCTTGGCTGCGCCAGATAGTCGAAAAGTAGAGAAGTCAACTCCATTGGACTCCACTATGCCCATGTTCCGAAGAACCTCATAACAACTATCCAAGTAATCCTGTGGATCCTCTGATGGTGCACCAATAAAAGTAGTAGTGAATAACTTGGTGAATCTGTCCAGTCTCCATAGAGCATCTGCTGACATAGCTGCACCCTCGGCTGTCGGTGCTACAATACTCGGCTAAGCTACTTTAGCTGTCTGAGGTGCTGGAGTCTAAAACTGAGTGGCGACCTGCTCTAGGGTATGAATAACAGGAGTCTGGGTCCCTCCCCTAGCCTGAGAACCAGCTGGTGCAGTAGGAAGAAGACCACCCTAACTCTCCATAAGTCTTACCAAACGGACAAGAGCGTCCTGAAGCACTGGGGTAGCTATGAACCCCTCTGGGACCTGTGATGGTCCAACTGGGACTGCCGGAACTGGGACCTCCTCGTCAGACTCGACCTGAGGGTCCTCCACTGGGGCTGCTGCTCTAGGCTGAGCCCGGCCCCGGCCTCGACCTCTAGCACGGCCTCGTCCTCGACCTCGACCCCTCGTAGGAGCTGTAGCAGGAATGTCGGGCTGCTGAGCAGAACCAAGGGAAGAATGCGTCCTCGCCATTTGCGAGAGAGTAGAATGGAAACTCAATAAGCATTCAGATGTATATCGCACGACAGAGAATGAAGAAATGTGGAGTTATTCTAACTTTGCAGCCTCTGGGGGATAAATACAGACGTCTCCGTACCGATCCCTCAGACTCTACCAAAGTTGTCCGTGAGTTGTGAGACCTAAGCAACCTAGAGCTCTAATACCAACTTGTCACGACTCGAATTCCCACCCTCCGGGTCGTGACTGCGTCTAACGTTGAACCCGCTAGACAAGCCAACGTATCCAGGTAGTTCCAACAAACTCAACCCAAGTTAACAGTAGTAGAGTTAATACCTTTCAAAACTGAACAAAATAACATAACACCTTGAAAACCTTAACAACGGAAATGTGATAGAAATTCAAAAATGCAAAGTGAAATAGTAAAATACATAACGTTGCATAAGCCCAAAACCGGGGTGTCACAACTCACGAGCTATCTAAATAGAGTGCTAAATACAGAGTCTGAAAAGAAATACATAATTGTCTTTGGAGCTACAGAAGAAATAAGACAATAGGAGAACTAATAAACATGAGAGACTCTAAGGTCCACGAACGCCAGTGGTATACCTTGAAACTCGGTGTGGACTGAAGGTGACTCCCTTAGAGCGGTCCACTGGGTCCGGAAGCCGGGTCTGCACAACATTAAAAAGTGCAGTGTAGCATCAGTACAACCGACCCCATATACTGAGTAAGTGTCGAGCCTAACCTCGGTCGGAGTAGTGACGAGGCTAGACTTGACAATAACGATAACCTGTCCAATTCTACAACAGGTAACATGGATAATACAAGGCAAGAGATAAGCATGCGAGTAAGGGATACGGGAGCAGTAAAGGGGAACAAGTGAAATGAAGCAATTACACTGACATATAGAAGTAAACAAGGGAGGCAATTTAACACAATAGCTAACGAAACAAGTACAAAAACCAGAAATGTAAATAATGGCACGGCATCACCCTTCGTGCTTTTACTCTCTTCCTCACAATGCAATGTAATCAAACATCATGGCACGACATCACCCTTCGTGCTTTTACTCTCTTCCTCACAATGCATTGTAAAATGTAAGGCAATATAAATCATGGCACGACATTAACCTTAGTGCTTATAATCAATGTAAATCATGGCACGACATTAACCTTCGTGCTTATAACCATTATGAATCATGGCACGACATCACCCTTCGTGCTTTACACTCTTCCTCACCAAACAATGACAGATATAATGGCAAGGAGTACAACATAGTGGAAATACATTTCAACATCACCCGGCAAGGGGAAAACATCAATCAATATCACAACAATTGCCCGGCAAGGGTCTCAGCTATAACCAATCACCTCAATTGTATACTTAACACTTGGATTCTCAATTGTATCAACACTTCTTAAGCTCAACAACCAATACTTTCAATACGAATAATTTACCAAGTAGAGACAATCTCATAATATGATAAACATGGGAGAAATACTACGATTTCTATCAAAATAGACTCACGGGCATGCTTGACACACATTTCATAGATACTCGTCACCTCACCTTGCAATGAACATGATAATAACTTAGCACATAATAAATAATACCTATTACCTCACCAAAGTTAGGCAAGACACTTACCTCGGTCCAAAGTATAGCAATCCCTTTAAGACCGTCTTTCCTTTATAATCCGACTCCGAAACAACGATATCTAGGCATAATTAATTCAATAATATCAATAAAGACTCAATAACACAATCCCATAGCCTAGATATTCAATTTCTAGCATTCTTCCAAAAATATCAAAATTCGACCCCGGGCCCGCTTGGTCCAAAGACGAGGCTCAGACTAAAACCCGATCACCCATAACCCCACGAGTTCAAATTTATGATTCGTTTTGAAATCCGACCCCAAATTAGGGTTGAATTACCCAAAATTCCCAAAAACCTAACTCTACCCAAAACCCCTAATTTCTACCTTATTTTTATGATTTTTGACCTAGATTTCTAGTGATTATGGAAGTAAAATGGGAGAAATCGATGTTAGGAAGCTTACCCAAGAGGCTATGGAGGAAGAATTGGTTTAAGGCTCGCCAATGGGGGTTGGGGATGGAGGAAAAGACTGAAATTTAGAAATTCCCGTATAAGGTTCTGTTTTTGGTATTTAAAATAACTGAACGAGTTTGTGCTCTGCGATCACAGAAGAATAGTTGCGATCGTAGAAGAGGACCTGTTGATAACCCTACGCGATCACAGAACCTATGGCCCCTACCCTATGCGATCGCAGCACCCCACACGCGACCACACTAACCAAATCACCCCCATACCCTTGGACCACCCAGTACCCTATGCGATCGCGGAACATACATTGCGATCGCATAGAACATCAGTGACCCCCTCCCAGCCTAACTCTACGCGATCGTAGAGCTACTAATGTAATCACACAGAGCAAATTGACAGACACCAAAAAATTAGTTAAACACCAGATGTTTCATGACTTTTACACCCCGTTAGCTACTCGAAACTCACCCGAGCCCTTGGGTCTAAAAACCAAAAACACACACGACTCCCAATGCATCCTACAGACTTATTCAAGCATTTAAATCGTCAAAATATCACCAAAAACAAGAAATTAAGCCTTAAAACTCATAGAAGTTTCTTAAAACTTCACAAAGCTTAACTTTTCCAATTTTGATCCGAAACACGTCATTTCAAGTCTGTTTTACACCAAACTTCACAGATAAGTCACATAACATATAGCAAACCTGTTCCGGGCTCAGGAACCATAATACGGGACCGGTAACACGGTTTCCACTTAATTATTCATTTTCAAAATCCTTTATTATTTTTAGAAAACAATTTTCTTTAAAAATATATTTCTCGGGCTTGGGACCTCGGAATTTGATTCCGGGCATACGCCCAAGTCCCATATTTTCCTACAGACCCTCCGGGACCGTCAAATCACGGGTCCGGGTCTGTTTACCAAAAAATTGACCAAAGTCACCTTTATTCATTTAATTATCATAAAATTCCATTTTCATCAAATTTTCACATAGAAGCTTCCCGGCTACATGCTCGGTCTATGCACGCATATCGAGGTGAGATTAACGGAGGTTTTCAGGGCCTCGGAACACAAATTTAGCTAAAATTACTTAGGATGACCTTTTGGGTCATCACAATCGGGATCGTCAGCGAAATATACCGGTGATGTTTCACAAGAACGGACGCAAGGTGCGAGGTAAGGTAAAGTAGGAAGGTCTTACGGGATTGTATTGGAGAACTGGAGCGGTCCGCTCCTGCCTGGTTGGTTGTTCCGGCCGGATTACCTACAAGTAAATAACAAGCATATATTGTGCATAATATAAACATGATGCAAGTTCCCGTTGGACTATGAATGCTGTCTTTGGACAATTGAGGATGATGTCCTTGGACCATGATGTCCTGGGCCATGAATCACTTGGTGCGGGATTCACAGGCTATCAAATGATGTTCTCGAGCCATGCGGATGGTGCCTCCGAACCCTGATGCCTTTGAATAATGATATGCATGTTGAATAAAAGAGATCCTCCGGCCATGAAATGATGTTCTCGGGCCATAAGGATGGTGTCTTTGAACGATGATGCCCTTGGACAAGTTGGCGATATTTCAGCCCATGAAAAATACGGCAGCATGATACTAACAAGACAGAGCTTAGTCTTGCGAAATTAGGAAGGCCAGAGCTTAGCCGAAAGGAAGTAAAAGTAAGTAACGACCTGAAAAATGGTTTCTTTGAAAAGTAAATGAGAGGTAGCATGGAACCTCGGAAGGCAGAATGGTAGCCTTATGCAATGCAGGAAATAAAATGCAGGGGAGGTAGCGTAGAACCTCGAAATGAAGAACAATAGCCTTATGCAATATAAGGAATAAAATTCAAAGGGAGGTAGCGTAGAACCCCGGAAGGCAGAACAATAGCCTTATGAAATGCAGGAAATAAAATGCAAAGGGAGGTAGCGTAGAACCTCGGAAGTCAGAACAATAGCCTTATGCAATGCAAGGAATAAAATGGAAAGGGAGGTAGCGCAGAACCTCGGAAGGCAAAACAATAGCCTTATGCAATGTAGGAAATAAAATGCAAAGGGAGGTAGCGTAGAACCTCGGAAGGCAGAATAATAGCCTTATGTATTGTAGGAGATAAAAATGCAGATGGAGGTCGCGTGGAACCTCGAAAGGCAAAATAGTAGCCTTATGCAATGCAGGAAATAAAAATGCAGAGGGAGGTAGCGTAGAACCTCGGAAGGAAGAATGGTAGCCTTATGCAGGGAATAAAATGACAGTAAGAGTTCTTAGCTGGTGATGAACTGCGGCGATACGATTGTTGCGAATGAAGCGTTGTTTTGCGATGGTAATAAGCGTCGACATGTGCGACGAGTTTGAGAGCGGGTCTTTGAGAGATATATGTCTTGCGGGTTATAATGATATGTTTAGAGCTTTCGCCGTCTTTGTGCCTGCATCCAAAGAAAAATCGTGAGTTCTGTATAAGGGGAAAAAGTCAGTTTGTATTCCCGCTAGCTTTACTTGGCTTGCTTTCTTGATCATGATATATCATTGGGGTAGCATTTACTAAACAAGCTGTTCCAAAAATATTTATGCATGATTTTGAAAAGATATAATATAAGCATATAATTTAAAATATTTTTAGGTGAACCGACGATTGTGACGTGGTTCGAGACATTGCAACATTTCCTGCCACAGAATTTTGAGGGTCCTCCTCAAAATTCTGCCCTGGTTTGATGGGTGAATACTTATGGCGGTTGCTTGTGCAGCAATTGGCTGAAGTTGCTTCAGCATTTTGAGGGTCCTCCTCAAAACTCTGCCCCAGTTTCCTTTTGTGGGAGAAATGACATTTTTATTAAATTGTGACCGAACCCATAAGACTGCCTACGCATCCTCTCTTAAACAGGAATCAAGTCAGGCGTAGTTCAATTTACAACATTGAGGAAAGCATAAAGGGTTACACATAGTAGCGCTTGACTGCATCTGAGTTGATTGGTTTTGGCCAAATATCTCCATCCATTTCTGCGAGTATGAGTGCTCCTCCTGTCAGTATTCTATGGACCATATACGGACCTTGCCAGTTGGGAGAAAATTTCCCTTTGGCCTCATCCTGATGTGGAAAGATTTTCTTTAACACCAGCTGCCCCGGTGTGAATCGTCTCGGCTTGACTCTCTTGTTGAAGGATCTAGTCATCCTGTTCTGATATAATTGGCCATGACAAAATGCGTTCATTCTCTTTCCGTCTATGAGGTCTAGTTGTTCATAACGACTCCTTACCCATTCTGCGTCGCTGAGCTCAGCTTCTTGAATGATTCTCAGAGATGAAATCTCAACCTCGGCAGGAATAACAGCCTCTGTACCGTAAACCAACATGTAAGGAGTTACCCCAGTTGACGTGCGGACTGTGGTGCGATACCCCAACAAAGCAAATGATAGTTTCTCATGCCATTGTTTATGCTTCTCTATCACTTTCCTCAGTATTTTCTTGATGTTTTTGTCGGCGGCCTCAACATCTCCATTCATATGAGGTCTGTAAGTTGTGGAGTTCTTGTGTTTGATTTTGAATGTTTCACACATGAATTTCATCAAGTCACTGTTGAGATTAGATCCATTATCGGTGATGACTGATTCTGGAATCCGAACCGACAAACAATGCGGTCACAGACAAAATCGGTCACGACTTTCTTAGTAACTGCTTTGTAGGATGCTGCTTCGACCCATTTGGTGAAGTAATCGATGGCAACCAGAATGAACTTCTGTCCGTTAGAGGCGGCATGCTCGATTGGTCCAATAACGTCCATGCCCTAGGCGGCGAATGGCCACGGTGAACTTGTTGCATTAAGCTCACTCGGAGGTACCTTTATCATATCCCCATGTATCTGACATCGGTGGCACTTTCGGACATATCGGATGCAGTCCGTTTCCATGGTCATCCTGAAATAACCGGCTCGAAGTATCTTCTTTGCCAAAACAAACACGTTCATATGTGGGCCGTAGGTCCCTACGTGAATTTCCTCCAATAATTTTGATGCTTCCTTTGCGTCAACACACCTTAATAGTCCCAAATCGGGAGTCCTCCTATACAAGATTCCTCCGCTGTGAAAGAAATTGTTGGATAATCTCCGAAGTGTGCGTTTCTGAGTGGTATTTGCAAGCTCTTGGTATTCTCCTTTTGCCAAGTACTCCTTGATATCATGAAACCATGGATTTCCGTCTACTTCTCCTTCGACATGGGCACAGTAAGCGGGCTGATTGTAGATTTTCATTGGAATAGGATCAATGAAATTCTTATCTGGATGCTGGATCATGGATGACAGAGTAGCCAAAGCATCGGCTAACTCATTCTGGATTCATGGGACATGCCGAAATTCCACCTTTGTGAATCTCTTTCTCAGCTCCTGTTCATGATGTATATATGGCAATATTTTGGAATTCTTGGTTTCCCATTCTACTTGTACCTGGTGTACCAGTAAGTCTGAGTCACCAATCACTAACAAATCCTGGACGTTCATGTCGATGGCCATGTTGAGCCCTAAGATGCAGGCCTCATATTTAGCCATATTGTTGGTGCAGGGAAATCTGAGTTTTGCGGATACCGGATGATGCTGACCAGTTTCTGATATCAGGACTGCCCCAATACCAATCCCTTTGAAATTTGCTGCTCTATCAAAGAACATCCTCCAACCGTTGTAGAATTTTGCAATGTCTTCTTCTACGAATGATACCTCTTCATTGGGAAAATACGTTTTCAGTGGTTCGTATTCTCCATCCACAGGATTTTCAGCAAGATGATCTGCTAGTGCTTGTCCTTTGACATGCTTTTGAGTTATGTAAATAATGTCGAACTCGCTCAACAGGATTTTCCACTTGGCTAGCTTGCCAGTGGGCATGGGCTTCTGAAAGATGTACTTTAGTGGATCGATCCTGGATATGAGGTATGTGGTGTAGGCACAGAAGTAATGCCTTAGCTTCTGGGCGACCCAAGTCAAAGCACAACAAGTGCGCTCTAATAAAGAATACCGGGCCTCATACGGAGTGAACTTCTTGCTGAGGTACTAGATTGCTTGCTCCTTTCTTCCTGTTTCATCATGTTGCCCAAGAACGCAACCGAAAGCTCCGTCTAACACTGCAAGGTAGAGTAACAGAGGTATGCCTGGCTTAGGTGGTACCAGGACTGGTGGTGTTGAGAGGTACTCCTTGATTCTGTCGAAGGCCTTCGGACAATCTTCGGTCCACTTCGTTGTGGCATCCTTCTTTAGCATCTTGAAGATTGGTTCACAAATGACTGTGGATTGTGCTATGAATCGACTGATGTAATTAAGTCTCCCCAGGAAACTCATAACATCCTTCTTATTCTTCGGCGGTGGAAATTCCTGAATGGCCTTGACTTTGGATGGATCCAATTCTATTCCCCGGCGGCTTACAATGAACCCCAGTAATTTCCCAGCAGGAACCCCGAATGCACACTTCGCAGGGTTCAGTTTCAGATTGTATTTTCTTAACCTGTTGAAGAACTTCCTCAAATTCTCCATGTGATCAGCAACTTTCTTTGACTTGATAATAACATCGTCCACATACACCTCAATCTCTTTGTGAATCATGTCATGGAATATAGTAGTCATAGCCCTCATGTAGGTGGCCCCTGCATTCTTCAGACCGAATGGCATCATCTTGTAACAGTATACTCCCCATTGCGTGATGAACGCCGTTTTCTCAGCATCTTCTTCGTCCATCCAAATTTGATGATAACCAACGAAGCAATCTACGAATGACTATAACTCATGTTTGGCGCAGTTGTCAATCAGAATGTGTATATTTGGCAAGGGGAAGTCATCTTTCGGACTGGCCCGGTTGAGATCCCGGTAGTCGACACAGACTCTGACCTTCTCGTTGTAAGAACCTGTAAAATTTCTTGTTTAAAATAATGCCCGAATAAGTCCCCGAGTTGTTATAATTGTAGAAATTCTTAAAACGGACCTTATTTGTGTAAAAGTACCCCGGAATTTGAATGAATAAATTTTCCAGAAGTTTGGAGTTATGCGACGCACTATGCGATCGCATAACAGGTATGCAGACCGCATAATGGTCGCATACCTGGGCAGGCCATTGCCCAATTTGAGGACAACTATGCGGTCCATTATGCGATTGCATTTCGGTTCTGCGAACCGCATAGTTATCGCATTCTTTCCCTTTGATTTATGTGAGGGAGGTTATGCGACACACTATGCGATCGCATAACGTGTATGCGGGCCGCATAGTTGTCGCATACCTGTACAATGTGTTTTAATTTTGGCCCACCTGGTGGGCCATTCTGTGGTCGTCTCTGCAGACCGCATGTCAGGAATGCGATCGCATTCCTGACCGCATTCCGGTGTCGGGCTCCTAATTTTTCTAATTTTAAAACCCGACCCCCAGTTCATTAAAACACCCCACCCTTTCATTTTTACAAGTTTTCTGAACAAAATAGAGAGAAGGAAAGGGGAGTTCTTGAGAGAGAAAGTGGTTCTTCCATCAAGTTGATTTTCAAAGTCCCTCAGGCCTGATAATTTGAGTAATCTTCTTCTCCCTCATTCTAGCAGGTAAGGGTTCCCAACTCTTTTTCCACTAATTTTCTGATTTTAAACAAAGGGAGGATTTGCATGGATTGTTTCTTGAAAATATTAACTAAGACCTTGCCTGCATATTTAATAATGGTGTTAATTTAGTAAGAGGGAGTGGTTTGGGGTAAATTTCACAAAGACGAGGTTGGTAATCTAATGGGGTCACATAGTGTTTGGCAGAATATTTAAGAGAGTCCGAATTGCATGCATAACTTCCAGTTCTAAGTTGAATACGTTTATTTGTGAACTAGATCGACGGTACTAGTCGGTTCGGTGATTTGTGAGTAAAATTTAAAAAGGGGATTTAGACTCCAGGTATGTATGTCTAACTTTAATCCTTGTAAAATCCCTCTTGTTGTGGTAAGCATACGGTATGTGTACTTATATGGAAATATGTGAATTGACCAACTATTTGAATAATACCCCACTATGTTAGATGAGATTTTGAATTGTGACTTGGCATGCCCACTTTATTATGTGAAAAGATGGTATTTGTTTAAAGTTATTGATATGAAGCATTGTAAAAAAGTTGAACGGTTATGGCAATACCTTGTGCATAAATTGCTGCTTGATGAAAGTTTGGGGTGCTTTGAGCCCATGTAAATGAATTGATAAATGTGAATTTGTGATCCTTGAAAGGAAGGCCCATGTGATGCAATTGTTTGGTGTTGTTGTTGAAATTGTGATCCTTGAAAGGAAGGCCCATGTGATGCAATTGTTTGGTGTTGCTGTTGCAATTGTGATCCTTGAAAGTAAGGCCCTTGTGATGAAATTGTTTGGTGTTGTTGGTGAATTTGTGATCCTTGAAAGGAAGGCCCATGTGATGCAATTGTTTGGTGTTGTTGTTGAAATTGTGATCCTTGAAAGGAAGGCCCTTGTGATGAAATTTTTTGGTGTTGTTGTTGAATTGTGATCCTTGAAAGGAAAGCCCTTATGATGAAATTGTTGGTGTTGTTGTTATGAAATATGAATTGTCAGGCGGGGTCGGGTTGTGCGCCGCAACACGAAGTAATAAGGTGTGGTTTGTGGTGATAAGGGTGGCCGAGGTAATAAGGGTGGAAAAATGATAGTTATCACTATTGATATGAAATTGATGAAACTCGTGAATATGGTGGTGTTGGAAAGGGAAAAAGGAGAGATTGTAAAATTGTTGACTTTGATTGTCTCTTTCCATGTGTTTTGATTGTTGGTCCTATTACTGTACTTTTTCTTATCTGTGTATTGGTTGATTGTACGTGGGATAAAGTTTGTTCATACATACTAGCTCTTTGTTGTTGTTGTTGTTGTGATGAAATTATTGGTGGTGTTATGAAATTGTTTGTCCTATTACTATCTTTTTTCTTATCTGTGTATTGGCTGATTGTACTTGGGATAAAGTTTGTTCATACATACTAGTACTATTCCACAGTACTAACGTCTTTTTTTCCGGGGGCGCTACATATTTTATATGGATGTAGGTGGTCCCATAGCAGGTAACTCAGCCCGCCGTTAGTGGTACCTCCTCTTCATCTTTTCTGTAGTTTTGGTGAGCCCCTCTTCTCCTCGGGCCGTGTGTGGATTATACCACCCTCTTTTGCTTATGTTGTAAAGGTATAGCCGGGGCCTTGTTACCGGCAAGATATGTAAATATCCCTAGTATTCGTAGAGGCTCCGTAGACATGATGTGGGTGTATATATGTATTTTTGGGTAGTAACAGTACGTACTCGGAACCGTGGATCATGTTGGAAGGTTATGTATGTATTATGTATGTTTGAATATCAATCGTTGAAATGCTAAAAGAGGAAAAATGGAATTATGTTGTAAGATGTACCTTGAATCTAAATTCGGCTAACTCACATGAAATAATGTATGTTATGAACGCGGGGTAATACGTTGGGCAGGAAAGGCAATCTAGGTCCGCTTGACTGGGTTCACCCGGTTAGGCGCCGGTCTCGTCCCTCGATATTGGGGCATGAAAAACATGATATCAGAGCCTAAGGTTTTAAAAGTGTCCTAGGATGTCTCGGAGCCGTGTCTAGTAGATCCCTTCTTATCGGTGTGTTGTCGACCACATCAATAATTAGGGGGCTACATGGACATTTAGTAATTTCACCCTTCTTTGATACTCCAATCGTGGATAGAGCTCAAGTTAGGGAGTTAGTTTTCTCTCCAAGACTTACTCTCAAAATGAGTAATCATGATACCATAATCCGCGTGTTTGAAGCCATGAGGAGGGAATGACCCCACTATTGAGTCCGAAGGGACTGCCCAAGGGCTTGTTAGGAGAATGTATTGAGATGTGGAGGGATTGGTAGAACCTATCACTAAGAGGGGAGTGACCTTGTCCCTATTGATGTCCCTGCACCACCAAACCCTATAGTATATCGGTATGGTACCAACGTACTCTTGATTGTATATGTACACCCATATTGAAGAACTTTCATAGGCATGGCCTTAATAAATGTTGAGTCACAAACCATTGCATGCACCTACTCTTTGAATGAGATCCAATATTTCTTGAATTCACTCTACCACAAATTTTCTTATATGCAATCTTTTATGATATCGAGCTCTATGATCATGTCCTTGAATTGAGTTGTAGCTATGGAATTACCATTTCCAACACGCCTTTCTAAACTCTAACAAGCGACTATAACCGAAGAATTTCTCATCTAATGAAGGGATGAACCATTATTATATGTTCGCACAAAATAAAAAGATATCTTTTCTTGGCCCTTTCCTTCGAGTTTCTGCTTCAATATGAATGTTGATAAAGGTGAAAATCTTGCTTTGTTTCATCATCATCTCTAGTATGGTAGTGCCCTCGCTCTATCTTTGTTGAGGCTTTCATTTTGGCCTTGTGGTCGGAATCGGCTAAATTTTTAATTGCTTGGCGAGAATCTCCCTCTTCTCGGACGGGTTATTTTCTTAATTTGGTCTGCTCACTTACTTTTAAACATTATTAAATCTCCATCGAAGCTAGGGTCCGTCGAGCCTCCATGTAGCTGGATCGTGCTACTTATTCCATTTGCTCATCTTATTCTTGAAGGTTGTTCTTCTTTTGGTTATAAGGAAGACGAGCATTTTCGCTACTCCTTTGGATTGCATAATACTTGTTTAAGTGTCGTTATGTGTTAATTGCTCCATGTTGCTACGAATCCAGCTGATTTGTTTTATGTTTGTAGTGGCTCCACTAGCCGTGAAGCTATGAAATACTCTTAAAACCCCAAGTTCTTTTTTTGATTAGCTACTCTGTCGTACCCAGCTTTCCTCTAGTTGTTGACCCATTCCTCAGTTCCAATCTCAAGGGCCGAAGGAAAACCATAATTGTGTCCTTGGTATCTAGAAATACAATTTCTTTTATCAATGGTGATCCACCCTAATTCTGTACCAATTCCGTTGAACCTAGAAAATGGGATAGATGTAACAATACCTTTATTTTCTAGTTAACTAGTTTTCGGTCCTCTGATATTACTAGGGTTTTCAATATTCTGACATAACTAAAAAAGGATATGGGATGATAGGTGGCGGCGGCAAGTCAATCCATCCTCTTACTTTAACTACGAGCCTTCTTCGTTTACTATCAATTATACTATCCCTTCTCAATCATATTCCCTTAGAAGCACTATCATTAAAGGTTGAACTCTGAACCAGAAAGAGCAGCTCTAATTTTAAAAATACTTCTAGATATATGGTCAATGGATTAATAAATGCCACAAATTACATGGGTTCCCACTTCACTTCAAGTTCATCAAGTGTTGATAGCATGCCGCAATTTCTGAACCATCTATGCATGTACTAATCTTACAATCCTCTTCCCAGTCGAACTCTCACCTTTTAGTTTTGGGTTTCACCAAGGAGAAACACACCTAGTAACACATTCATATGTCAAGCCTTCCTCCCGGCCAAGCCTTATAGCATCTCCTAATTTGGGTGGTAATAACTGGTTGTGTAGAAGTGTGTTGTAGTGCTTCGTTGCGAAGCATAGTTGCTAAACATAAGTGGATTTTTTAAATTTTGGAGCTATACATCATGTGACTATATGCGGAGATCTTCTTTCAAAAACGTAAAGGTCCTCGTAATCCCTTATATTATCACCTTCCCTAGTGGTTACAATGTAAAGGTCACTTCTATAAGCTCTCTCACTTTCTTTTCATTTGTCTTGCATCATGTGTTGTTTACCCATAATCTTCAATGCGATATTATCTCAATTTCTCAGCTAGTTATCCAACTATATGATCTGATTTAGTTAACCTCACTTTTATGTACTCTACAAGCGCCCTGGGAGTGGGCAAATTTCCCCTTTACTACAGATTTCTGTTTAAGCTTGTTGATTCCAAATGGTGTTCTTATTGTGATGCCTTACTATCTATTTTCATCTGGTAACTCTCCTTGTGAATCTAATTTTATGACTTATGGCATCGAGGGTCGGGGTATGTTCCTTTTGTTATGATAAAAAGGTATTGCTCACACTCCTTGTGATATTTTCTCCTAAACGATCATCTACCTGCTCTGCTTGTCCATGTGACTAGGTAACTTGGGTTACTCTTCTCCGATAAGTGCATCAAGACTACTCGCCCTTTCATAATTATTCATATGGTCACTTCGAGGCCTTATTCTACACTAGCTCGTAATGATTTTGAGTACTTTCTCGCCATTGTCGATGATTTTCTAGGGCTACGAGGGCATGTCTCATGGGTTCCAAAAGTAATGATTTNAATTTTCCTTAAAGTTCAATCTTAAATTGCCATTATTTTAATTCAAAATGTGTCACCTTTTCAAAAGTCTTAAATGGGTCGAATTTGATGAGGTTATGTGACTTTCTGCTCACTGGACTTCTAGGAGTATTGACAACGTCATGGTCATGCATGGGGAATTATTGCTACCTCTGGCATTCCACAGCATTGGGGAGGGGTATATTGTTCGAATTAGGATAACCTCATAAGTAGATAACTTCTTTTCCATCCTCATGCGCTTGTAGCATAGAGTCCTTGTGTCGCTTATTGTTAGGAGTGAAATCTAATTCCACGTATTTCATTTGCGTCTTCAATCATACCCATGTTTCAAGAGTCTTACCATTTGAGCTCAACTATTTACCTTACACTCAGAGACACAACTGGTGTATTCTATTTGATCAGTTCTTTAAAGTCTCAAGTTCACATACATGGTATCCACCTTATCTAAGAATACTAGTTACCACTATGCTTCACTTATCTGATAATTGATGTAGTCACCTGGACTAAACCATGTCAGCATCACTAATATGGATCCTCATGTCTCTTAGCATATAACCTCATGAAATACTCTGTTCAGCACATTAATGGATTCCTGGGTAATTCCAGCCCAATCTTGAACTCCGTTGCTCCTCACTGTATTTGGCCTATTTTGGTGTCAAAATCACCCTGTGATCTCATATATTCAGTAGATAATTTTATGGTGAATTTACTATGGCACATCTTAGAGTAATCATGAAGGACACCACGAGTTTAGTTTGGGTGTTCTCATTGAGATTTAGAATTCAGGAAGGTAAACTGGTTATTCTCAAAATTTCCCCCTATAGATGTTATGTGAATTGATAATCAAGGGTACATAAGAGCATTTCCCTCATTAGGTTTATGATGACCCAAAAGGTCATCCTATGTTAATTTAGCTAAATCTGTGTTCCGAGGCCCCAAAAGCCTCCGTTAACCTCACCTCGATATGTGTGCGCATCCGGGCGCGTAGCCGAGAAGTCTTGATGTGAAAAACTTATAAAATGAAGAAATTATATAGTTAAATTGAATAAAGTTGACTTTGGTAAACGGACCCGGACCCGTGATTTGAGGGTGCCAGAGGATCCCTAAGAAAATATGGGACTTGGGCGTATGGCCGGAATCGAAATCCGAGGTCCCAAGACCGAGAAATGAATTTTCAAGAAAATTGTTTTCCGAAAATAATAAAGACTTTTCAAAATGAACTTTGATGTGAAACCTGTGATAACGGGCCCGTATTAAGGTTCCGGCGTCTGAAACAGGTTCGATATAGTTAATATATGTTGTCTGTAAAATTTGGTGTGAAACAGACTTGATTTAACGTGTTTCGGATCAAAAATGGAAAATTTGATAGTTTATGAAGTTTGAGAAAATTCTATACATTTTGGAGTTTAATTCATTGTTTTGATGTTATTTTGGTGGTTTCATTACTCGAATAAGTCCGTAGGATGATTTTGAAGTCGTGTGTACATTAGGTTTAAGGTTCCGAGGGCTCGGGTGAGTTTCGGGTAGGTCCCGGGATGTTTTTAGGCTTAAAATATAGCAGAACACAGTTCACAGAACTAACCACCGCATCCGCAGTCCTTTTTTGGCGGACCGCAGTAAGGTCTTGCGGCCGCAATCACTTTTTCGCGGTCCGCGATGGAAGGGCTGGGCACTGGTCCGACTTCGGAGGCCTATATCTTTTAATCGACAAGAAATTTTTAGAGGATTTACAAACGACAGTTGTAGCCCCTCGTGTCTAGTTTCCAGAAAGGTATAGAAATCATAATTTGGACATCTGTAGAAAATGTTATGGCCAAAATACTAAAGTATGTCACAGCAGTCATGTTTTCTCGGTGTTCTTCAGTTTTTCTTGTTTTTCTTCACCGCGGCCGCAGTCCATTTTTCGCTAACCACGGTGGGGACCTGGGATGGGTATAATTATATGGGAATTTCAGTTATTTTCATATTTCAAAGCACTAGGAACATAAGAGGCGATTTTCCAAACACTCCTTCTTCTCCAAAACGTTTGTAAGTGATTTCTAACCCATTTTCTTTACTCCTTAACTTCTTTTTACAAGATTTCATCCTAGAATCTAGGCCTAAAATCATGAAAACAAAGTAGAAGTTAGGGGTTTTGGGTAGAGTTAGGGTTTTGGGAATTTGGGGCAATTCAACCTCAATTTGGGGTCGGATTTCAAAACAAATTATATATTCTAACTCGTGGGGGTATGGGTGATCGGGTTTTGGTCCGAGCCTCGTGTTTGGACCAAGCGGGCCCGGGGTCGAATTTTGGAAATTTAGGAAGAATGCTAGGAATTGTATATTTAGGCTATGGGATTGTAGTAATGAGTCAATATTAATATTATTAAATTGATTATGATTAGATATTATCATTTCGGAGTTGAATTCAAAAGGAAAGGCGGTGTTAAAAGGTTGATTGCTATATTTTGGACCCGAGGTAAGTGTCTTGCCTAACTTCGGTGAGGGAATAGGTATTGTATGCTATGTGCTAAGTTTTTATCATGTTCAATGCATAGTTAAGGTGACGAGTACCTATGCATTGTGTGTCCAGCATGCCCGTGAGTCTATTTTTGGTGAACTCTTGTTATTACTTCCACATTCGTTAAATTATGAAATTGTCTCTACTTGGAAGCCGTTGTTGTTGGAAATCTTGGTTGATGAACTTATGATATATCGGTTCGATTGAAAACCCAACTGTTAAGGATATATTTGAAATGATTGGTTATAGCTGAGAGCCTTGCCAGGCGCTTGTTGTTAAATTGATTGATGCTTTCCCCTTTCCGGGTAATATTGAAATGTATTTCCACTATGCTGCTCCTTCCCATTATATCTGTCATTGTTTGGTGAGGAAGAGTGTAAAGCACGAAGGGTGATGTTGTGCCATGATATTTGATTACATTGCATAGAGAGGAAGAGTGTAAAGCACGAAGGGTGATGTTGTGCCATGATATTTGATTACATTGCATAGAGAGGAAGAGTGTAAAGCACGAAGGGTGATGCCGTGCCATTATTTACATTTCTGATACTTACACTTCTTTCGTTACCTATCGTGTTAAATTGTCTTCCTTGTTTACTCCTATATGTCAATTTAACTGCTTCATTTCACTTGTTCCCCTTTACTGCTCCTGTATCCCATACTTGTCTGCCTATCTTTTGCCTTGTTTTTCCATGCTTGAGTTGTAAAATAGGACAGGTTAACGTTGTTGCTAAGTCTAGCCTCGTCACTACTTCGGGCGAGGTTAGGCTCAGCACTTACTCAGTACATGGGGTAGGTTGTACTGATGCTACACTGCACTTCTTAATGTTGTGCAGACCCCGCATCCAGACCCAGTCAACCGCATTGAGGGAGTCACCTTCAGTCCACCCAGAGCTTTAAGGTATACCCGCTGGCGTTCATGGGCCTTGGCGTCTCTCCTGCCTTTGGATTCCTTATTGTCTTATCTTTTCCCCTAGTTTCAAGACAATGATGTATTTCTTTTAAGACTATGTATTTAGCACTATGTTTAGACAGTTCGTGAGTTGTGACACCCCGGTTTTGGGCTTATGCGACGTTATGTATTTTACCATTTCATTTTGCATTTTCGGATTTCTATTTCATTTCCGTTTTTAAAATTCTACGTGTTTCATTATTTCTGTTAAGATTTTTTAAAGGTATTTCTTTTACTACTGTTGAATTGGGTTGCAAAAGTTAGATTACTTGTACACGTTGGCTTGTCTAGCGGGTTCAACGTTAGACGCAGTCACGTCCTGAAGGGTGGGATTTTGGGTCGTGAAAAGTTGGTATCAGAGCCCTAGGTTGCTTAGGTCTCATAACTCACGGACAAACTTAGTAGAGTCTGAGGGATCGGTACGGAGACGTTTGTATTTATCCCCCGGAGGCTGCAACGTTAGGAACAATTTCACTTCTATTCAATTCCATCGTGTGAATTTATTCTATCATTGATGATTGAACTTGCCTACTCTTGTCCCTTCACTAATCTCGACAACACGCGAAGCGTCTACGACCGTACAAGAGATGAAGTCCCAACGACAGCTACGATCAAGGAAAGAGACAAAAGCAGAGCGTAGTCTAAAGCTCGAACATCAACACCTGTTGTACGGTCTCAAATGGATCTAGATGCGGAGGTTGTAGCATAATCAGTACATGTTGGACTAGTTCAGATTTCGGAAGGATTTACGGCTGCACCATTGTTGCGGGATGCCCTAGTCCATCATTGAGATTTGACAAGTTGCCGAACAAGTACCACTCAAATTCGGTGGTGTATCTTTTGAGGGTCCACAGGATTTTCTTGAGTGCTTCCATAAAGTATTGAACAATTTGGGAGTAAGTGTAAAGCAACGAGATTGAATTATATGAACTGTGAAGTTTAACATTGTGTATTATCAGGTATTGTGACCTACGACTTCGTGCCAAGTGGGGAAGTCCACTGTCAAAGAATAGATTGTGGGGTCATGTGTTATATCGATTTTGGCTTGAATGGTATAAGGCCTGAGATTTTTGCAAGAGATAAAGTTGTGGATTTCAGTACGTCTGCCTCCTTAATAACCCTATACTTCAGTATCAAAAGAGTTATTCAAACAACTTTAAGTCTACAGAAAGTCTTCTCAGCGTAGAAGTCACGGTTGCGTCAGGTCATACAACGGTATCAGAAGATGCCACCAGATTCGATAAGTTAAGCCGTCACTCTCCTACGTTGGTTCGTATAGCCAGAGGGCGATTCCCCAGACTCATTAAAGGACTCAAAAATGATTGTAAAAGTTTTGGACGACTCAGGGCAGGTTGATACTTATATGTCGGCTAGTGGTAGAAATTGCCCTAGACTTGGGAGAGTCCTATTTCATCAGAGCATTCAGTCTACGTGCCCCATTGCAGCTGCAAATCAACTACATGACCACCTAAGGAAAAAGTAGTCGAAATGTCGAAAGTGGAGGTTAGATTCCTAGAGGTGGAGACCCAGTCGGTTGATGTGTTTTTCTACGGTTTGGATGAAGTCGTTACATTGAATGGTTTAATTACAAGAATAAATCTCTAATTGTTATAAGTAATGATTTTTCCGAACATAATTCGGTTATGCGTATCTAATAAAATTCTTCTAATATGCTCCACATTCGGGTGAGCTTCGTAACTCTAAGAGTCTACTTATGTGAATACTTGTATTGAGAAATTCTATGGGAATAACTGTGTTTACCATTGCGGGTTGAAATTTTGCTTAACGGAAAATATTTAAATGAAGGAAATGGAATATCTCGATTGGCACGATATGCATATTGCTTGTGATTCAGAATTGAGGACGAGATCCTCGCGTGTTATTATGATTTGATATATTTGAGTCGGGTTACGCGCCGCGGTGGATGTTATGTAAAGGTGAGATCCTTGTGATGGAAAGTTTGTGTTTAAATTCTCCCTTGTGAATTAAATTTTATTTCGTTCTTACTATAGTAATGGTAGGGAGTCATGCTTGTTAAACCTATAATTATGTATAAAATAAGAGTAATAATGATTTTATTAATTAATAAAAATGAATAAATAAATAAACTAATTAATTATCTGTGCGTAATTTGCCAAATTCGTGCTATAATTATGGAGCCTTAACCTACAAGGTAGGTGCCCGACCTAGGTGGCGTTAGATGAGGCACATTATTTTGGGTAATTATGAGGTCTTCAAGCATCGTATCTCGATATCAATATTGTGAAGGAATTGAAGGTGCAGTTACAGGATTTGTTGGGTAAAGGCTTCGTTAGGCCTAGTGTTTCTCCTTGGGGTGCTCCAGTGTTGGTTGTTAAGAAGAAAGATGGTTCAATGAAGGTGTGTACTGACTACCGGAAATTGAACAAGGTTACTCTTAAGAATAAGTATCATCTGTCGAGGATTGACGATTTATTTGACCATCTTCAGGGTGCTACAGTGTTCTCCAAGATTGATCTGAGATCTGGATACAATCAGTTGAGGATTAGGGCGTCTGAGGTCCCTAAATACGTCCTTTTGCACTTGTTATGGGCATTATGAGTTCTTGGTGATGTCGTTTAGGTTGACAAATGCCCCTGCTGCTTTTATGGAGTTTATGAATCGGGTATTCAGGCCTTATTTGGACTCATTTGTGATCGTGTTTATAGATGATATCTTGATATATTCTCGTAGTCGAGAGGAGCATGAGCAGCATCTCTGGATTGTTCTCCAGACTCAGAGGGATAGGCAGTTGTACGCCAAGTTTTCTAAGTGCGAGTTCTGTTTGAGTTCTGTGGCATTCTTGGGCCACGTTGTATCGGCAGAGGGCATTCAGGTGGATCCGAAGAAAGTTTCAGCAATTAGAGATTGGCCTAGGCCCACTTCAGCCACAGAGATTCAGAGCTTCTTAGGCCTAGCAGGCTATTATCGCTGGTTCGTGGAGGGGAATTCATCTATAGCAGCCCCTATGACCAAGTTGATGCATAAGAGTGTTCAGTTCAGATAGTCTGAGGAGTGTGAGGCGAGCTTTCAGAAGCTCAAGACAACATTGACCACAGCACCAGTGTTGGTATTGCCCACAGGTTCAGGTTCGTACACCATATATTGTGATGCTTCGCGGGTTGGGCTTGGTGCGGTATTGATGCAGGATGGCAAGGTCATAACCTATGCATATCGTCAGCTAAAGATCTATGAGAAGAATTATCCAGTTCACGACTTGGAGCTTGCAGCTATTGTTCATGCCTTGGAGATTTGGAGGCACTATTTGTATGGGGTACCGTGCGAGGTATTCACTGATCACAAGAGTTTGCAATACTTGTTTAAGCAAAAGGAGTTGAATATGAGGCAGAGGAGGTGGTTACAGTTGCTGAAGGATTATGATATTACTATTCTCTATCATCCGGGAAAGGCCAATGTGGTGGCCGATGCTTTGAACCGGAAGTCAGTCAGTATGGGTAGTTTGGCCTATTTATCAGTTGGAGAGCAACCTTTGGCTTTGGACGTTCAGGCGTTAGCCAATCGATTTGTTAGGTTGGAGGTTTCGGAGGGTGGCAGTGTTTTGGCCCATACCGTTGCTCGTTGTTCGTTGTATGATCGTATTCACACCAGGCAGTATGATGATCATCATTTGTGTGCTCTTAGAGATGCGGTTCGGCACGGATGTGCCAAGAAGGTCACAATCGATGCTGAAGGACTTTTGAGATTGCAGGGTCGTATTTGTGTACCCGATGTTGATGGTATTCATGAGTTGATATTGCAGGAGGCCCATAGTTCCCGGTATTCCATTCATCTGGGCGCCGGGAAGATGTAACAGAACTTGCGGCAACATTATTGGTGGCGTAGAATGAAGAGGGATATTGTGGTTTATGTAGCTCGGTGCTTGAATTGTCAGCAGGTTAAGTATGAGCACCAGAGACCTGTTGGATTGATGCAGCAGATTCAGCTTCCCGAGTGGAAGTGGGAGCGTATAACGAAGGATTTTGTAGTTGGGCTTCCACGGACTCAGAGGATGGGTGATGCAGTATGGGTTTTTATTGATAGGCTGACCAAGTCAGCACATTTCATTCCGGTGGCAGTTTCATATTCAGCAGAGAAGTTGGCACATATCTATATGAGAGAGATTGTTAGATTGCATGGTGTGCCCTTATCCATTATATCAAACCGAGGTACTCAGTCTACCTCCCATTTCTGAAGAGTATTTCAGCGAGAGTTGGGCACACAGATTGAGTTGAGCACAACATTTCACCCTTAGACGGACGGACAGTCCGAGCATACTATTTAGATTTTGGAGGATATGTTGCGAGCCTGTGTCATTGACTTTGGTGGTTCATGGGACCAGTTCTTGCCATTAGCAGAGTTTGCCTACAACAACAGTTATTAGTCGAGCATTCAAATGGCTCCGTATGAGGCATTTTATGGTAGGCGATGTCGGTCTCCAGTCGGATGGTTTGAGCCGGGAGAGGCTAAATTGTTGGGTTCTAAGTTAGTACAGGATGCCCTGGACAAGGTGAAGATCATTCAGGATAGACTTCGTACAGTTCAGTCCAGGCAAAAGAGTTATGCAGATTGCAGTGTTCGAGATTTGGCTTTTATGATAGGAGACCAGGTGATTCTTCGAGTATCGCCTATGAAGGGCGTGATAAGGTTCAGAAAGAAGGGCAAGTTGAGCCTTATGTACATTGGTCCATTTGAGATTTTGGACAAGGTAGGAGATGTGGCCTACAGATTTACCTTGGCACCGCATTTATCAGCCGTGCATCCAGTGTTTCATGTATCTATGCTCCGGAGATACATTGCAAATCCATTTCATGTTCTTGACTACAGCGGTGTCCAGTTGGACCAGGATTTGACTTATGAGGAGGAGCCGGTAGTCATATTAGCTAGGCAGGCTCGTCAGAACGTTTGTTTTAGAGGTGGAGATTGTGATGACCCAAAAGGTCATCCTATGTTAATTTAGCTAAATCTGTATTCTGAGGCCCCGAAAGCCTCTGTTAATCTCACCTCGATATGTGTGCGCATCCCAGGCGCGTAGCCGGGAAGTCTTTATGTGAAAATCAGAACAAATGAAGAAATTATATAGTTAAATTGAATAAAGTTGACTTTGGTCAACATTTTTGGTAAACAGACCCGGACCCGGGATTTGAGGATACCAGAGGGTCTGTAAGAAAATATGGGACTTGGGCGTATGCCCGGAATCGAAATCCGAGGTCACAAGACCGAGAAATGAATTTTTAAAGAAAAATGTTTTCCGAAAATAATAAAGACTTTTGAAAATGAACTTTGATGTGAAACCTATGATAACGGGCCCATATTAAGGTTCCGGCGTCCGGAACATGTTCGATATAGTTAATATGTGTTGTCTGTAAAATTTGGTGTGAAACGGACTTGATTTGACGTGTTTCGGATCAAAAATGTAAAATTTGATAGTTTATGAAGTTTGAGAAAATTCTATAGATTTTGTAGTTTAAGTCATTGTTTTGATGTTATTTTGGTGGTTTCATTACTCGAATAAGTCCGTAGGATGATTTTGAAGTTGTGTGTACATTAGATTTGAGGTTCCGAGGGCTCGGGTGAGTTTCGGGTAGGTCCCGGGATGATTTTAGGCTTAAAATATAGCAGAACACAGTTCACAGAACTTACCACCGCGTCCACGGTCCTTTTTTCGAAGACCGCGGTGGGGACCTGGGATGGGTATAATTATACGGGAATTTCAGTTATTTTCATATTTCAAAGCCCTAGGAAAATAAGAGGCGATTTTCCAAACACTCCTTCTTCTCCAAAACATTTGTAAGTGATTTCTTACCCACTTTCTTTACTCCTTAACTTCTTTTTACAAGATTTCATCCTAGAATCTAGGCCTAAAATCATGAAAACAAAGTAGAAGTTAGGGGTTTTGGGTAGAGTTAGGGTTTGGGAATTTTGGGCAATTCAACCTCAATTTGGGGTCGGATTTCAAAATAAATTATATATTCTAACTCGTGGGGGTATGGGTGATCGGGTTTTGGTCCGAGCCTCGTGTTTGGACAAAGCGAGCCCGGGGTCGAATTTTAGAAATTTAGGAAGAATGCTAGAAATTGTATATTTAGGCTATGGGATTGTAGTAATGAGTCAATATTAATATTATTAAATTGATTAAGATTAGATATTATCGTTGTGGAGTTGAATTCAAAAGGAAAAGCAGTGTTAGAAGGTTGATTGCTATATTTTGGACCCGAGGTAAGTGTCTTGCCTAACTTCGGTGAGGGAATAGGTATTGTATGCTATGTGGTAAGTGTTTATCATGTTCAATGCATAGGTAAGGTGACGAGTACCTATGCATTGTGTGTCCAGCATGCCCGTGAGTCTATTTTTGATGAAATCTTGTTATTACTTCCACATTCGTTAAGTTATGAACTTGTCTCTACTTGGAAGTCGTTGTTGTTGGAAATCTGGGTTGATGAACTTATCATATATCGGTTCGATTGAAAACCCAACTGTTAAGGATATATTTGAAATGATTAGTTATAGCTGAGACCCTTGCCGGGAACTTGTTGTTAAATTGATTGATGCTTTCCCCTTGCCGAGTGATATTGAAATGTATTTCCACTATGCTGTACTCCTTTCCATTATATCTGTCATTGTTTGGTGAGGAAGAGTGTAAAGCACGAAAGGTGATGTTGTGCCATGATATTTGATTACATTGCATAGTGAGGAATAGTGTAAAGCACAAAGGGTGATGTCGTGCCATGATTCACATTGATTATAAGCACGAAGGTTAATGTCGTGCCATGATTCACATTGATTATAAGCACGAAGGTTAATGTCGTGCCATGATTTATATTGATTATAAGCACTAAGGTTAATGCCGTGCCATGATTTATATTGCCTTACATTGTACATAGCATTGTGAGGAAGAGAGTAAAAGCAAGAAGGGTGATGTCGTGCCATGATTTATGTTATTTCACATTATACATCACATTGTGAGGAAGAGAGTAAAAGCACGAAGGGTGATGCCGTGCCATGATATTTGATTACATTGCATTGTGAGGAAGAGAGTAAAAGCACGAAGGGTGATGCCGTGGAATTATTTACATTTCTGATACTTATACCTGTTTCGTTAGCTATCGTGTTAAATTGTCTTCCTTGTTTACTCCTATTTGTCAATTTAACTGCTTCATTTCACTTGTTCCCCTTTACTGATCCCGTATCCCATACTTGTCTGCCTATCTTTTGCCTTGTTTTTCCATGCTTGATTTGTAAAATAGGACAGGTTAACGTTGTTGCTAAGTCTAGCCTCGTCACTACTTCGGCCGAGGTTAGGCTCGGCACTTACTTAGTACATGGGGTCGGTTGTACTGATGCTACATTGCACTTCTTAATGTTGTGCAGACCCCGCATCCGGACCCAGTCGACCGCATTGAGGGAGTCACCTTCAGTCCACCCAGAGCTTCAAGGCATACCCGCTGGCGTTCGTGGGCCTTGGTGTCTCTCCTGCCTTTGGATTCCTTATTGTCTTATCTTTTCCATCAGTTTCAAGACAATGATGTATTTCTTTCCAGACTATGTATTTAGCACTCTGTTTAGACAGTTTGTGAGTTGTGACACCCCGATTTTGGGTTTATGCGACGTTATGTATTTTACCATTTCATTTTGCATTTGCGGATTTCTATTTCATTTCCGCTGTTAAAATTCTAAGTGTTTCGTTATTTCTGTTAAGATTTTTTTAAAGGTATTTCTTTTACTACTGTTGAATTGGGTTGCAAAAGTTAGATTACTTGTACACGTTGGCTTGTCTAGCGGGTTCAACGTTAGACGCAGTCATGTCCTGAAGGGTGGGATTTCGGGTCGTGACAAGGTTGCACTAGGAGTATGATGTTCCCTGTAACTGTTCTTCATGTACGTTGTGTTTCCATATGTTTATGTCTAAGAAGGTAGTGATAAAAGAATGGTGTGAATTGATTTAATTGAACTATATGATCATGGTAATATCTTATATGATGTATTATTGGCAAGAATCATCGTGGCTTGACTTCATATGGATTGTTGATTGAAATGAAATTATATTCTTGTTGATGAACACCTTCGTGATTACATTAATAGCTGGTAGGGACTATTATGAACACATGATTGTTTGGTTACTATGAAATGATATCCTTGATGGTATGATGCCATGTGATGGAATTGTGGGCTGTTGTTGTTACCATGAATTGTAATATCCGATGGAATGTAAATTGTACAGTGGAAATCATTAAAGGTAAAGTTAATGGATAGTTAACTCATGCGAGGTGTCTACCTGTTATCCTTGTTATGTATGTTTGGGAGTTGATATTAATTCCGTGAAAGTGTTGTGGCGAAGTCAACAAGTCGTGGAAGCCACGTGGGAAGCAGAAAAAGAAATGAGAAAAAAATATCCCCATCTGTTCGAACAAGAGTAGTAATGATCGTACGTATTATTGTCCCAAGGCAATTTGATGTTGTATTCAGATTCGTGCAAAACACCCAATTTTCCCTAATTGCCTTATTGTTGTAACTTTCCAATGCGTGCTAAAAACTGTATATGAGGTTATTAAATGGGTGGTGTGCAACCCTTGAAGTAAATGACAGCTTTGTGAAACTTGTGTGATAGGCAAAAAAATGATTAATAGTAGTGTAGATTGGTAATGATTAATTGCACTATACATATGGTGTATTGAGGTGATTGAATCGTATGGGACTCACTAAAGTGACCAAATTATGTGCAAGTATGTGCCACTAATTGAATCATATGCAAATTTGTGACGTAAAGAGAATGAACTATGTGTAGTTGTCAAAGTAATTGGATGTGTGCAATTGTTGAGGTAATGAATTGTATACCAGTTGAAGGGATAACGATAACTGTGTAATGATGCTTGGAAATGTTTTCGGGGGCTCTCTGGTAGGTAGATGGGTCTAAATACAAAGGAGACTCCGGCGAAATTTTCTGAAAATATTGGAGTTAGTGTAAATCTAGAAGTTTGCATATCATGTTTTCAAAACCAAACGATTTCCAAAATCCTCATTCGAGGACAAATGATTTTAAGGGGGGGAGAATGTAAGAACCCATAAAATTTCTTGTTTAAAATAATGCCCGAATAAGTCCCTGAGTTGCTATAACTGTAGAAATTCTTAAAATTGACCTTATTTGTGTAAAGTACCCCGAAATTTGAAAGAATAAATTTTCCAGAAGTTGGGCGTTATGCGACGCACTATGCGATCGCATAACGGGTATGCAGACTGCATAATGGTCGCAAACCTGGGCAGGCCACTGCCAAATTTGAGGACAACTATGCGGTCCATTATGCGATCGCATTTCGGTTCTGCGAAGCGCATAGTTGTCGCATTCTTGCCCTTTGATTTCTGTGAGGGAGGTTATGCGACGCACTATGCGATCACATAACGTGTATGCGGACTGCATAGTGGTCGCATACCTGCACAGTGTGTTTTAATTTTGGCCCACCTGGAGGGCCATTCTGCGGTCGTCTATGCGGACAACATGTCAGGAATACGATCGCATTCCTGACCGCATTCCGGTGTCGGGCTCCTACTTTTTCTAATTTAAAAACCCGACCCGAAGTTCATTAAAACACCCCACCCCTTCATTTTTACAAGTTTTCTGAACAAAATAGAGAGAAGGAAAGGGGAGTTCTTGAGAGAGAAAGTGGTTCTTCCATCAAGTTGATTTTCAAAGTCCCTCAGGCCTGATAATTCGAGTAATCTTCTTCTTCCTCATTCTAGCAGGTAAGGGTTCCCAACTCTTTTTCCACTAATTTTCTGATTTTAAACAAAGGGAGGATTTGCATGGATTGTTTCTTGAAAATATTAACTAAGACCTTGCATGCATGTTTAATAATGGTGTTAATTTAGTAAGAGGGAGTGGTTTGGGGTAAATTTCACAAAGACGGGGTTGGTAATCTAATGGGGTCACATAGTGTTTGGCAGAATGTTTAAGAGAGTCCGAATTGCATGCATGACTTCCAATTCTAAATTGAATACGTTTATTTGTGAACTAGATTGACGGTACTAGTCGGTTCAGTGATTTGTGAGTAAAAGTTAAAAAGGGGATTTCGACTCCAGGTATGTATGGCTAACTTTAATCCTTGTAAAATCCCTCTTGTTGTGGTAAGCATACGGTATGTGTACTTATATGAAAAGATGTGAATTGACTGACTAGTTTAATACTACCCCACTGTGTTAGATGAGATTTTGAATTGTGACTTGGCATGCCCACTTTATTATGTGCAAAGATGGTATTTGTTTAAAGTTATTGATATGAAGCATTGTAAATAAGTTGAACGGTTATGGCAACACCTTGTGCATAAATTGCTGCTTGATGAAAGTTTGGGGTGCTTTGAGCCCAAGTAAATGAATTGATAAATGTGAATTTGTGATCCTTGAAAGGAAGGCCCATGTGATGCAATTGTTTGGTGTTGTTGTTGAAATTGTGATCCTTGAAAGGAAGGCCCTTGTGATGAAATTGTATGGTGTTGTTGGTGAATTTGTGATTCTTGAAAGGAAGGCCCATGTGATGCAATTGTTTGGTGTTGTTGTTGAAATTCTGATCCTTGAAAGGAAGGCCCTTGGGATGAATTATTTGGTGTTGTTGTTGAAACTGTTATCCTTCGAAGGAAGGCCCTTGTGATGAAATTGTTTGGTGCTGTTGTTGAATTGTGATCCTTGAAAGGAAAGCCCTTGTGATGAAATTGTTGGTGTTGTTGTTATGAAATATGAATTGTCAGGCGGGGTCGGGTTGTGCGCTGCAATACGAAGTAATAAGGTGTGGTGATAAGGGTGGCCGAGGTAATAAGGGTGGAAAAGTGATCGTTATCACTATTGATATGAAATTGATGAAACTCGTGAATATGGTGGTGTTGGAAAGGGAAAAAGGAGAGATTGTAAAATTGTTGACTTTGATTGTCTTTTTCCGTGTGTTTTGATTGTTGGTCCTATTACTGTCCTTTTTCTTATATGTGTATTGGTTGATTGTACATGGGATAAAGTTTGTTCATACATACTAGTACTTTGTTGTTATTGCTGTTGTGATGAAATTATTGGTGGTGCTGTTATGAAATTGTTGGTCCTATTACTGTCCTTTTTCTTATCTGTGTATTGGTTGATTGTACTTGGGATAAAGTTTGTTCATACATACTAGTGCTATTCCACAGTACTAACGTCCCTTTTGCCGGGGGCGCTACATATTTTATATGGATGTAGGTGGTCCCATAGCAGGTAGCTCAACGCGCCGTTAGTGGTACCTCCTCTTCATCTCTTCAGCAGTTGTTGTGAGCCCCTCTTCTCCTCGGGGCCGTGTGTGGATTATACCACCCTCTTTTGCTTATGTTGTAAAGGTATAGCCGGGGCCTTGTTACCGGCAAGATATGTAAATATCCCTAGTATTCGTAGAGGATCCGTAGACATGATGTGGGGGTATATATGTATTTTTGGGTAGTAACAGTACGTACTCGGAACCGTGGATCATGTTGGAAGGTTATGTATGTATTATGTATGTTTGAATATCAATCGTTGAAATGCTAAAAGAGGAAAAATGGAATTATGTTGTACGATGTACCTTTAATCTAAATTCGGCTAAATCACTTGAAATAATGTATGTTATGAACGCGGGGTAATACGTTGGGCAGGAAAGGCAATCCAGGTCCGCTTGACTAGGTTCACCCGGTTAGGCGCCGATCTCGTCCCTCGATATTGGGGTGTGACACCCGTCCTTCTTTTGCACATGTACAATGTTAGATAACCATGTCAGGTACTCAACTACCCGAAGAACTTTGGAGTTGATCTGCTTGGTAACTTCTTGTGATGACCCAAAAGGTCATCCTAAGTAATTCTAGCTAAATCTGTGTTCTGAGGCCTCGAA
>MDKH01158678.1:0-40144 GCA_005239495.1 Nicotiana undulata
TTACAATGTGACACATTTAAACCTAGGATTAGGAATCATGAATATGACTTGGACTCATGTGGGAATTTTATCAAACGCTATGTGTTCCTTTTGATTGCATAACCCCTTTTAGTGGAAGATCACTCTAACATACTTCCCTTTACTAGATTATGGTAAATTAATCACATGCATGCAAGGTTTTTAACTCTTACCTTCAAGAACTAACCTATGTGTGTTCCATTTAAACTAGAATCTGGGAATTAAGGGAAAATGGGATAGAAACTTACCTCTTATGATGAAGAAGATGACGACTACTCGATTAATTCCAGGCCTGAGTAGAGATGGAGGATCAATTTGGTGGAGATGGTGACTTTCTCTCACTAGAAACCACTCCCACTTCTCTCTATGTTAATCAGATAGTCGTTAAAAATGATGGGTGTATTATTAAGTTGGGGGTCGGGTTTTAAAATTAGAAATTAGATGCCCCGATGCATGTATGCGGTCAGGAATGCGATCACATTCCTGCTATACGGTCCGCAGACCTGTCGCATAAGTGGCCCTCAGCTGGGCCAAAAATAGAAGCAGACTGCCCAAGTATGCGACCACTATGCGGTCCGCACTTCATGATCTGCGATCACATAGTGGACCGCAAATCCGCGGAATTCTGGAAAATTCTATCTTTTAAGCCCTGGGGTACTTTTCACTCCAAAGGGGTCCGTTTTAAGAATTTCTACAGTTATATCAACATGGGGACCTATCCAGGCATCACTTTTAGTTAGAAATTTTATGGGTCTTTACATCCCCCCCCCCCCCCCTTAAAAATCATTCGTCCCCCCCCCCACTTAAAAATCATTCGTCCTCGAATGAGGATCGGGAAATCACTTGGGTATGAAAACACAAAATGCCAACTCCAAATTTTCACTAACTCCGATATTTTCTAAAATTTTTGCCAGAGTTTCCTTTGTAAATAGGCCTATCCACCTTCCAGAGAGCCCCTGAAAAATAATTCAACAAGTCCCACATAGTTCAGCAACGCAACGAATGGCACATAATTCAGTTATTTCAATGAATTTCACATAATTCAACTAACACAACACATACAAATATGGCACAAAGTTAAGAAGTCATAAAAGGAAAGGGGGGGGGGGGTTTAGGGGAGTGGAGGGGTTTTACACAAGATATGACACAAAACTTAGAGATGACCACTTTCATAAACAACTCCCTGACTTATTCAAACAAACTAGGGTATTTCTCTTTCATTTCATTTTCCGCTTCCCATGTGGCTTCCTTGACTTGATGATTCCTCCATAACACTTTAACTGAATCAATCTCCTTGTTTCTCAGATTACGAACATGCCTATAGAGAATATCAACCGGAACCTCTTCATATGAAAATTCTTCGTTAACTTCAAAAGTCTCAACCGGCACAATGACAAATGTATCTCCAATCACCTTCTTTAACACGGACACATGAAACACTGGGTGCGCCAATGACATTTCAGGAGGCAACTCCATCCTATACGCCACCTGTCCTATCCTCTGAGCGATCCTATATGGACCGACATACCTTGGGATCAATTTTCCCTTCTTTCCAAACCACACGACTCCCTTCATGGGAGATACCTTCAAGAATACCCAATCATCTACTTGAAATTCCAAATCCCTACGACGAACGTCCGAATAGGATTTCTGACGACTATGAGAAGTTTTTAACCTCTCAATTATGATTCTAACCTTCTCCATTGCCTAATGCACAATATCTGGTCCTAGAAGTTCCGCCTCACTAACCTTGAACCATCCAATCGGAGATCTACACCTTCTTCCGTACAATGCTTCAAATGGGCCATCTGAATACTAGCATGGAAACTGTTATTGTAAGCAAACTCTATTAGTGGCAAATGATCATCCCAGTTACCCTTAAAATCATGTACATAAGCTCGTAACATGTTTTCAAGCGTCTGAATAGTCCGCTCTGGTTGCCCATTAGTCTGCGGGTGGAAGGTTGTGCTGAGATTTACCTGCGTACCCAAACCTTGCTGAAATGTCTTCCAAAATTTAGCTGTGAACTGGGCCCCTCGATCTGAGATAATAGAAACTGGAGTGCTATGAAGACTGATTAATTCCTTGATATACAGCTGAGTGTACTGTTATGCAGTATCAGTGGACTTTACTGGCAAGAAATGCGCGACTTCGTGAGCCCATCCACTATTACCCAAATTGAGTTGAACTTACGCGGAGTGCGGGGTAATCCCACCACAAAGTCCATATTGATCATCTCCCATTACCATATTGGTATTTCCATAAGCTGCGTCAACCCACCGGACCTCTGATGCATGGCCTTCACTTGCTGACAGTTCGGACACCTAGCCACAAAGTCCGCCACATCCCTCTTCATACCATTCCACCAATAAATCTCCTTGAGATCGTGATACATTGTCGTAGAGCCTGGGTGTACAGAATATCTAGAATTGTGAGCCTCTTCCATAACTATCTCCCGAAGATCATCCACCTCCGGAACACATAGTCTTCCCTGACACCGCAAGACACCGTCACCATTGCCGAGTGAAAATGTTGTGGTCTTGTGGTTTAGAATTGCCTCTCTTAACTGTGCCAATGCTGGATCATTGTATTGATTTTCCTTGACTTCCGCCACAAGCAAAGATTCCGCTCCGCTATGCACCACAACACTCCTTTCGTCTGAGGCCGAAAGACAAACCCCCAGACTGGCCAACTGGTGAACCTCCCGAGCCAAAGGCCTCTTACCTACTTCTAAATGAGCCAAACTACCCATGGACTTCCGACTAAGAGCATCTTCCACCACATTCGCCTTCACTAGATGGTACAAAATATTCATATCATAATCTTTGAGCAATTCCAACCATCTCCTCTGCCTCGAGTTTAATTCCTTATGTTTGAATAAATACTGAATACTCTTGTGGTCTTTGAACACGTTTACGTGGACCCCATAAAGATAATGACACCATATTTTGAATGCAAAGACAACCGCTGCGAGCTCCAAATCATGCGTCGGGTAATTCCTTTCGTGGTTCTTGAGCTGACTTGAAGCATACGCTATAACCTTACCACCTTGCATCAACACACACCCCAAACCAACCCTCGAAGCATCACAATACACCACAAACCCCTCTGTACCTTCTGGCAAGCTCAACACTGGTGCCGAAGTCAATCTTGATTTCAATTCCTAGAAACGCTTTTCACAAGCATCAGACCACTGGAACTTAACCGCTTTATGCGTCAGCATAGTCAATGGGGAGGTGAGAGTAGAGAATCCTTCCACGAACCTCCGATAATATCCAGCTAAACCCAAGAAACTGCAAATCTCTTACGGGGTCGTTGGTCTAGGCCAGTCCTTCACCGCTGCGATCTTCTGGGGATCAACTCGAATCCCTTCCCTGGAAACAACATGGCCCAAAAAGGTAACTGATTCTAGCCAAAACTCGCATTTTGAGAACTTTGCATACAACTGGTGCTGATGAAGAGTCTACAGAACTGCCCTGAGGTGATTAGCATGGTCTTCCTGACTTCGTGAATACATAAGGATATCGTCGATGAAAACGATCACGAAAGAGTCGAGAAATGGCATGAAGACCCGATTCATAAGATCCATAAAGGCTGTTGGAGCGTTGGTCAGCCAAAAGACATTACCAAGAATTCGAAGTGCCCATAACGAGTCCCGAAGGCGGTCTTAGGAATATCCTGCTCCCTGATCTTTAATTGGTGATACCTGGACCGTAAATCAATCTTTGAGAAGAACCTAGCACCTTGCAATTGGTCGAACAAATCATCTATCCGTGGCAACGAGTATTTGATTTTTATGGTGACCTTGTTGAGCTGCCGATAATCAATACACATTCGCAAAGACCCATCTTTCTTTCTGACAAAAAGAACCGGTTCACCCCAAGGCGACATACTTGGCCGAATGAAACCCTTTTCTAGGAGATCTTTCAACTACTCCTTCAACTCCCTCAATTCTGCTGGCGCCATTTTGTAGGGTGGAATAGATATTCGATACGTATCTTGCAATACATCTATCTTGAAATCGATCTCTCTATCTGGTGGAATCCCAGGAAGCTCATCCGAAAATACTTCAAGAAATTCATTCGCAACAGGCACAGACCCAGGAGCAGGCACCTCTGAAGTGGTGTCCGCAACCCGGACTAAATGGTAGATACACCCTTTTCTGATCATCTTTAAGGCCTTAAAATAGGAAATAAACCTACCTCTTGGCATGATATTATTCCCCTCCTACTCAATAACTGGTTCAGTAGGAAACTCAAGCCTCATAATCCTGGTCCAACAGTCGATTTAGCAAAGCACGAATAGAGCCAATCCATTCCCATAATTACATCAAAATCTACCATTACTAGCTCTATAAGATCGGCCATGGTATCCCGACCACGCACCGTGACAATACAATTTCCTTTAGACTCTCGCGGCCGTAATATATTCACTAACCGGAGTCGACACTGAGAACGGCTCATGGAGCTGTTCGGGTTCTATCCCAAAATTCGTAGCAATAAAAGGAGTGACATATGATAGGGAAGACCCGGGATCAATAAAAGTATAAACATCATGTTATTGAACAGTCAGGGTACCTGTGACAACATCTGGAGAAGCCTCCGCACTCTTTCGACCACTCAACGCATAGAACCGACTGGGTCCTCCCCGACCTCGTGCACCACCCCTAGCTGCACCATGACATACTGGTGCTGAAGGGCCTCGGGCTGGTGGGCGGGCTGAAGATGTAGCAACTGAGAACTGGATGGCTGGGCGGCACCCCAACCTGCTCCCTGGCGGAATGAAGGGCAGTCTCTCTGAATGTGACCCCTCACCCCACAACCATAGCATACTGGCCGATCCAGATAACAAGGCCCCACATGAAACCTCTCACATTTGGGGCATGGGCCCCTCTACTGGTGCTGGAACCTCCCACCTGAACGACCTGGCTGATAGAACCCCCTGCTGCCTGAACTGGCCCCAAAATGACCTGCTAATGATGGTGGTGACGACCTGATGGCGGGGCACTAGCTGATGACTGAGCATGAGACTGGGATGGTCTGGATGACCCTTTCCCAAGGACTGTTCTCCCACCTCCAAAAGAAACCCCAGAGTTGCCCGTTGACCGGGCCTTACTACCACTTTCTCTCTCCATTCTTATCTTTAATATTCGAGCCTTTGTAGCCTGGGCGAATCCCACAATCTTCCCATAGTTCATATCTAAATGCAGAGCAGCTGTAGCAGCTTCATGAACAACCAAGGGACCAAGGCCTTGAGCAAACCGACGAACTCTGGCCTACATAGTCGACACCGTGTGAATAGCATATTTGGACAGGCGCACGAACTCCATGTGGTACTCCCACACACTCCGGTTGCCCTGCTTGAGGACCTCAAACTCTGTAGCACGGGCTGCCCTAGTCTTGTCGGGCAAGAAATGATCAATGAAGGCCTCTACAAACTCATCCCATCTCGTTGGGGGGCTCCCCTCCCCACAGGAATCCTCCCACATCTCGAACCACGAATACGCCGCTCCCTTCAAACGATAGGAAGCTAACTCCACCCCCTTTGTCTCAGTAGCCCTCATAACTCGGAGGGTCTTATACATCTCGTCGATAAAATCCTGAGGATCAGCCTCTGGGTTAGTACTTGTGAACTCTGGAGGGGCTAACTGAAGAAACCGGTTGACTCTAGAACCTGAAGAATCCCCTTGATCGTTAGAAAACGAAGGGGAAACATTTGATCTTTGGGCCTGGGAGGCCACTAGCTGTGTCAGCATCTGAATAGCTCCCCTAAGGTCCCCATCAAAAATACCGGGACCGGAAGCTGAAGCTGGATCAGGAACATCAGCGGAATCAGCGGGAGGGATCGTAGCACCCTCCCCTGGAGCAGGAATTGGAACAGTCTAGGCAGGAACGGAGGAGTCCGGCAGATTCATAGTTGGGGGATTGTCCTCGCCCGCACCATCAGATTGAGAATTTATGGCCACATTTGGGGTGGCATTGGCCTCTAGGCCGAGTCGAGCTCTCTTCTTGGGTGCCATTTACTGAATGTTGGAATAATGCACGAGTTAGAGACAACAACCTCACCTTTAACCACATCGCACGATATAGAATGACATTAAAGGGCATTTTCCTAAATGTCCATGCAGCCCCCTAATTATAGATGTGGTCGACAAAACACCGATAAGAAGGGCTCTACTAGACACGGCTCCGAGACATCCTAAGAAATTTTTAATATCTTAGGCTCTGATACCAACTTTTTCACGCCCCAAAACCGAGCGACGGGACCGGCGCCTAACCGAATGAAACCTTTCAAGCGAACCTGATTTTCCTTCCCTACCCAACGTGTTTCCCCATTTTTATAGGATACAATATTCATATAAAATAGCGAGAGAAAATAAAAAGTGTGGATTCATAATATAAAGTCCATTTTTCCTCTTTTAACGTTTTAACATTAGATCTTACTAATACATACATACTAAGTACAACATTCCCGATACGGGACCACGATTACGAGTGAATACGACAACCCAAAATAAATATATACAACCCACATAATATCTACGGAGCCCCTTAGAGTACAGAAAAGAATACATAAACTTGCCGGCTACAAGGCCCCGACTATACCTAAAAAGAACGACATATACAAAATAAGTCAACATGAACTACACACAACCCCGAGAGGAAGTGGGGCTCACCCGAAATTGCTAAAGGGATAGAGGAAAGGCACCACTATCGGTGATCAGTGCTACCTGCTACAGAACCACATACATCCATTTAAAAGATGTAGCGCCCCCGAAAAAAAAGGACGTTAGTACCATTGAATAGTACTAGTATGTATGAACAAACCTACTCTAGATAGGATAAACATCAACAGTCAAACTCAAGTAGAGGTATCAAACAACAATGCACCGAAGCAATGGAGAACACAAACAAGAATTTCCACATCCCTCCTCCCGTTTTGCCATCTTTTGGATTATGTTCTTTTAAGTTTCATCTTGTTATTATTATTACTGATCCACTGTGTCGTTGTCACACGGAATCCGATCTCTGACCGATCGGAAAATCCATCCTAGGTGAGGTCCGAATATCATCACATCTCATATCACCACCGTGTCTTGTTCACACGGAGTATGATCTCTGCCCGAATCGGCTAGGCTAACACCATGGCATGTGCACTGTACACGGAGTCCGATCTCTGCCCGATCGGCTAGTCAATCGTAAGTGAAACAGTGAGGACAATAATCATCATCGTATCACAATATCAAGTCATCCATGTGTACGGCATGGAGTTTGATCCCAGCCAGATCGGATAGGCCATCTCACCCTTAGGTCATTCTCTTGGTAAATTCATGGATATTTTAGATCACTTTCATCAGTTGTAACCTTTTTGATCCCCAACACATGTCATTTTTTGATTCATCTTTCATATCATTAGAATCCATTGATTCATATTTCACAGCAACCCATCCTTTAATCCATATTCCATAAAAATCCAATTCATAGATTCATGTTTCATATCAATTCAACATCTTGATTCGTATTTCATGTCATTACCAAATCTCTATTCATATTCCATATCAGTCCATCCTTTCACATTTTACCACACCCATCATATAATAGGATCACACACATAGTAAAAAGGGAACATGATGATCACAATTTATTCACTCAAATAACATAACAACATGGTAGTAGCATGGGACAATATAGAAGCAAGAATTCCTCTATTAGGCACATAACACACATAAATTCCATAGATAATCAACAAGAGAGTCATACCCGAAAAGTGAACACAACGGGTTTATCCTGTGAAGATTAGACTTAGCCATACATACCTCGAATTGGAATTTCTCCTTAAATTTCTATCCCAAATCACCGGACCTTCTAGCGCCTTCAATCTAATTTACAATGTGACACATTTAAACCTAGGATTAGGAATCATGAATATGACCTGGACTCATGTAGACATTTTATCAAACGCTATGTGTTCCTTTTGATTGCATAACCCCTTTTTTTGGAAGATCACTCTAACATACTTCCCTTTACTAGATTATGGTAAATTAATCACATGCAAGCAAGGTTTTTAACTCTTGCCTTCAAGAACTAACCTATGTGTGTTCCATTGTAACTAGAATCTGGGAATTAAGGGAAAGTGGGATAGAAACTTACCTCTTATGATGAAGAAGATGATGACTACTCGATTAATTCCAGGCCTGAGTAGAGATGGAGGATCAATTTGGTAGAGATGGTGCCTTTCTCTCACTAGAACCCACTCCCACTTCTCTCTATTTTAATCAGATAGTCGTTAAAAAGGAAGGGGATGTGTGTTTTATTAAGTTAGGGGTCGGGTTTTAAAATTAGAAATTAGATGCCCCGATGCATGTATGCAGTCAGGAATGCGATCACATTCCTGCTATGCGGTCCGCAGACCTGTCGCATAAGTGGCCCTCAGCTGGGCCAAAAAGAGAAGCAGACTGCCCAGGTATGCGACCACTATGCGGTCCACATACATGATATGCGATTGCATAGTGGACCGCAGATCTGTGCAATTCTGGAAAATTCTATCTTTTAAGCCCTGGAGTACTTTACACTCCAAAGGGGTCTATTTTAAGAATTTCTACAGTTATATCAACATGGGGACCTATCCAGGCATCGCTTTTAGTTAGAAATTTTACGGTTCTTTTACAGTATGAGCCCGGCAAGGGCCTTGGAAAAAGGTTTCAAGGCATTTCCAAGTCGATGCAGCTGAAGCGTCTGGACACTACTTTTGGCGGGGATATCAATACACGTGGCGAGAGTACAAAAAGTGGTCACCACCATGGCGTGGTCCTTATTATCCATTGGAGTAGCCTATACCGCATTTGGAACAGACTTTCCAACAGGCCGACATCATATCGGGATAAGAGGAGGAAGAAGCACTGGCAGCCTTAAGAAACCTGTTCTTGGAGGATGAAGACATGGACTATTGCGTAATCGTCGAGGAGGAGGAGGAGGAAGGCCCTACCATCCAAGCTGTGAGAAAAAGGATCCTTCCTCAGAAGATGGACTGTAAGACCATCCAGGGCCCGACGAGTCCCGGGCATTAATATTTCCTTTCTTGATGAACAAACAATTGAGACATGTAATGAGATAACGCAACAAAGGGATAGCGACTCGGAAGAAGAAGATGTCATACCCGAGGAAATCGTCAAGGAAGTAGAAGATTTTGAGAACAAGCCTAAGTCCAATGTGGACGAAACAGAAGTAATCAACATGGGAGATTCAGAAACCGTCAAAGAGACCCGCATCAACATTCACCTATCACTGTCAGAAAAGGAAGAGTAAAAACACATCTTGAAAGAATATGAGGACATATTTGCATGGTCGTACGATGATATGACCGAGTTAAGTAATCTATCGTGGCTCACAAGTTGCCCACTAACCCAATGTGCCCACCAGTGAAGCAGAAACTCAGAAAGTTCAAGCCTGACATGAGTCTGAAAATCAAGGAGAAGGTTACTAAGAAAATCAAAGCCAAGGTCCTTAGGGTAGTTGAATATCCAACTTGGTTAGCCAACATCGTTCCAGTTCCGAAGAAGGATGGGAAGGTCAGGGTTTGCGTTGATTACCGGGATCTCAACCGAGCCAGTCCAAAGGATGATTTTCCGCTTCCAAACATACACATATTAACCGACAATTGTGCCAAACATGAACTTCAGTCATTTGTGGATTGTTTCGCCGGTTACCACCAGATCTGGATGGACGAGGAGGACGCTGAGAAAACCGCTTTCATTACACCATGAGGAGTGTACTATTATAAGATGATTCCATTCGGCCTAAAGAATGCTGGGGCCTCCTACATAAGGTGTATGTGGACGACGTCATCATCAAGTCCAAGAAGTACACAGATCAAATAGCAGATTTCAGGAAATTCCTCGACAGATTGTTGAAGTACAATATGAAATTAAACCTCGCAATGTGTGCATTCAGGGTTCCCACCGGAAAATTGCTTGGATTCATCGTCAACCGCCGAGGGATAGAGCTGAATCCATCAAAAGTCCAAGACATCTAGGAGCTGCCACCGCCAAGAAGTAAGAAGGATGTAATGATTTTCCTGGGATGACTCAACTACATCAGTCGGTTCATAGCCCAGTCCACAGTCATATGTGAGCCAATTTTCAAGATTTTTAAGAAAGATGTTGCAACTAGTTGGACCGAGGATTGTCAAAAGGCTTTCGACAGAATCAAGGAGTACTTATCAACACCACCAGTCTTTGTCCCGCCAGAGCCAGGTAGACCCTTGCTGCTCTACCTTGCAGTACTAGATGGAGCCTTCGGCTGCGTTCTGGGGAAGCACGACGAGATAGGAAGAAAGGAGCAAGATAGCTATTATTTGAGTAATAAGTTCACTCCATAAGAAGCGCGGTACTACTTGTTGGAACGTACCTGTTGTGCTCTGACCTGGATAGCTCGAAAGTTGATGCATTGCTTCTGTGCCTACACAACATACCTCATATCGAGAATGGATCCCTTGAAGTATATCTTTCAGAAGCCCATGCCTACTGGCAAGCTGGCTAAGTGGCAAATCCTACTGGGTGAGTTCGACATTGTCTAGGTAACTAAGAAAGCAGTCATGGGACAGGCACTGGTATATCATCTTGCTGAGAATCCTATGGGAGGAGAATACAAACCTCTGAAGACATATTTTCCCGATGAAGAAGTACTATTCATAGGAGAAGACATTGATGAATCATATGACGGTTGGAGGATGTTCTTTGACGGAGCAGAAAATTCCAAAGGAGTCGGCATTGGAGCTGTCTTAGTATCGGAAACTAGCCAACATTATCTGGTCTCTTCTAAACTCAGATTTCCCTGCACCAACAACATGGAGGAGTACGAAGCTTGCATACTAGGATTCAACATGGCCATCAACATGAATATTCAGGAACTGCTGGTAATCGATCATTCAGATTTGCTCATGCACCAAGTACAAGGAGAATGGGCCACCAAGAATTCCAAGATATTGCCATATCTGCACCATGTGCAGGAATTGAGAAAGAGGTTCACAAAGACAGAGTTTCGGCATGTTCCTAAGATTCAGAACGGGTTTGCCGATGCATTGGCCACTTTGTCATCTATGATACATCATCCAGACAAGAACTTCATTGATCCTATCCCAGTAAGGATCCATTGCCAAGCGGCATATTATGCTCATGTTGAACAGTAACTGGCAAAAGAAAAATACCCAGAGCATGCAAGCCACACTCAGAAACGCACGCTTCAGAGATTGTATAACAACTTCTTACATAGCGGAGGAACCCTGTACAGAAGAACTCCTGATTTGGGATTATTAAGATGTGTCGATGCCAATGAAGCTTCTAAACTACTTCAGGAAATACATGTTGGTACCTATGGCCCGCATATGAACGGATTTCTATTGGCTAAAAGGATACTTAGGGCCGGTTATTTCTGGATGACCATGGAGACAGATTGCATCCAGTATGTCCGAAAATGCTACCAACGTCGAGTACATGCCGATATGATAAAAGTGTCTCCAAATGAGCTCAATGCAACTAGCTCACCTTGGCCATTCGCCGCTTGGGGAATGGATGTCATTTGTCCGATCGAACCCACTGCCTCAAATGGGCATCGATTCATCCCGGTAGCTATTGATTACTTTACCAAATGGGTCGAAGAAGCATCTTACAAGGCAGTGACTAAGAAAGTCATGGCAGACTTCGTCCGCGACCGAATTTGTTTTCGATACGGAGTTCTAGAATCAACCATCACCGACAATGCCTCCAATCTCAACAGTGGTATAATGAAGGCCATGTGTGAGACTTTAAAAATCAAGCATAAATATTCCACATCCTATAGACCTCAGATGAACGGAGCTGTAGAAGCCGCCAACAAGAATATCAAGAAGATACTGAGGAAAGTGGTAGAAAATCACAAACAGTGGCACGAGAAGTTGCCATTCGCTTTGTTGGGATATCGCACCGAAGTCCGCACATCATCCGGGGTAACTCCCTACTTATTGGTTTATGGTACTAAAGCTGTCATTCTCGCTGAAGTGGAGATTCCTTCCTTAAGGATTTTACAAGAATCTGAGTTCAGCGACGCAAAATAGATAAGGATCCGTTATGAGCAGCTAGCCTCATAGACGGAAAGAGGATGAATGCAGTAATTCATGGACAAATTTACCAGAGCATAATGTTTAGAGCCTTCAACAAAAGATTCAAGCTAAGACAGGTCACATCAGGGCATCTAGTGTTGAAGAAGATATTTCCCCATCAGGATGAAGCCAAAGAGAAATTCTCTCCCAACTAGCAAGGTCCTTACATGGTTCAAAGGGTGATGATATGAGGAGCCCTCATACTCGCATAAATGGACGGAGAAGTGTGGCGAAAACCGATCAACTCAGATGCAATCAAGCGATACTATGTGTCACTCTTTTTGCTTTCCTCATATGATGTAAATTGAATTATGCTCGACCTGATTCCTATTTAAGAAGGGATACGTAGGCAACCTTGTGGGTTCGGTCACAATTCAATAAAAAACTTAGTTCCCCGCCATAACTAGAAACTGAGGAAGAATTTTGCGGAGGACCCTCAAAATTCCGAAGCAAGTTCAGCCGATCGCAGCATGTACAACAGTCAGAGACGCCAATTCATCTAACTGGGGCATAATTTTGAGGAGAACCCTCAAAATTCTATAACATGAGAGGTCGCAATGTCTTGGAGCGTGTCAACGTCACCGGTTCATATAACCAATTTCTAAAATAAATATATTATTGTGTCTTCGAAAACTATGCATGCATGTCTGTAAAATGACTCTGTTTAGCCAACGCTACCCCAATGATTTGAACAAGATCTCTAGACTAAGCAATCAATTCAAGCAAGCCAAGAGAGGCACGAACCGACCTCCCCCTTTACAGAACTCACAATTTTTCTTTGGTCGCAGGAACGACGAATATACATGCCTCAAAGTCACAATCTTCCTAACAACCGCGATACTGAAAATCTGCTACCAACTAAGAAACTCTGCAATCATCTGCTATTTATTCTATTTTTCCTGCATAAGGTTAAGCTTTGCCTTCATCCGCATGGGCCTACCCCCTGTCCCGCATCTATATAAGGCTAAGCCCTGCCTACATCTTGCATGAGGCTAAGCCCTGACTCCATATCTGCATAAGGCTAAGCCCTGCCTTCATTCGCATGGGACTAGGACATGTCCCGCATCTTTCATGAGGTTAAGATCTACCTCCATACTTGCATGAGGCTAAGCCCTGCCTCTGTATCTGCATAAGGCTAAGCTCTGCCTTCATCTTGCATGGGACTAACCCATGTCCCGCATCTTTCATGAGGTTAAGCTCTACCTCTATACTTGCATGAGGCTAAGCCCTGCCTCTGTATATGCATAAGGCTAAGCTCTGCCTTCATCTTGCATGGGACTAACCCATGTCCCGCATCCTGCATGAGACTAAGCTCTATCTATATATCTGCATAAGGCTAAGAACTGCCTTCATTTGCATGGGACTAAGCCCTATCCCGCATTTTTATGAGGTTAAGCTCTACCACCATACTTGCTTGAGGCTAAGCCCTGCCTCCATATCTGCATAAAGCTAAGCACTACTTTCATTTGCATGGGACTAAGCCCTGTACCGCATTTGCATGAGGTTAAGCTCTACCTCCATACTTGCATGAGGCTAAGCCATGCCTCCATATCTGCATAAAGATAAGCTTTGCCTTCATCTTGCATGGGACTGAGACTTGTCCCGCATCCTGCATGAGACTAAGCTATGTCTCCATATCTGCATAAGACTTAGGACTGCCTTCATTTGCACGGGACTAATCCCTATCATGCATATGCATGAGGTTAAGCTCTACCTCCATACTTGTATGAGGCTAAACCCCGCCTCCACATCTCCATAACGCTAAGCACTGCCTTCATCCTACATGGGACTAAGCCCTGTCCCGCATCTTGCATGAGGCTAAGCCCTTCCTCCATGTCTGCATAAGGCTAAGAACTTCCTTACTTTGCATGGGACTAAACCATGTCCCGCATTTTCATGAGGTTAAGATCTACCTCCACACTTGCACGAGGCTAAGCCCTTTCTCCATATCTTCATAAGGCTAAGCTCTGCCTTAATCTTTCATGGGACTAAGCCCTGTCCCGCATCCTGCATGAGACTAAGCTCTGTTTTCATACCTGCATGAGGCTAAGCTCTGCCTCCAATTTACATTCTTTCGCGGAGACTAAGCGATGTCTCTCCGGAATTATCTACTTTGCTCTTCTTTCGGGCTAAGCTCTGCCCTAAACTTCACAAGACTAAGCCTTATCTTGTTGACATCATATTATTGCATTTCATGGGCTGCAATATCGCCAACTTGTCCAAAGGCGTCATAGTCTAAAGGCATCATCCTCATTGCCGGAAGATACCATGTGATGTCCTAAGGATCTCTCAAATTTGCTTATCATTATTCAAAGGCGTCATGGTTCGGAGGCACCATTTTCATGGCCCGAGAACATCATTTCATGGCCTGCGAATATCTCATGGAACAATTCATGGCCCAAGACATCATGGTCTAAGGACGTCATCCTCAACCGTCTGAAGACATCTTTCATGGTCCGAAGGGAACCTGCATCATGTTTAAATTTCCGCACAAATATATGCTTGTAGTATCTTTTACTTGAAAGTGACCCGATAAGCAACTGCTATCCCACTAGAAGGAATCCCGCTCCAGCTATATCAACTATCTCATACTTGACCGCGCACCACAACCATTATTTCACCTATCCCGAAATCTCATGCCCGTTCTTGTGATGACTTCATCGATATATTCCGCCGATGAATCCAGAACTACACACGGCCTGATTCCTATAAAACCAGGGATATGTAGGCAGCTCAGAAACCAGAGTGCGACCTAAATCTCCCAAACCATCTCGCTCGGTCAAAATTGGCCATCATATCTTTACCCGACAACTCTTTCATCCCTTCCGGGTAAAGAGAGGTAGTTGTTGATACCTAATTTTTCCTATAATAGTTTATAACTCCATGTATACCTTTAAAACTATGAATTAGCATCAATTGGTATTTTTCCATAATTTCTACATTTTTAATTTTCCCTAGTATTTTTATTTTTTAAATAATTACAAAATTACACCACAAATGATTTTGAGACATTTCTTGATTTTATATTATCATTTGTAGTCATATTAAGTTAAAATTATTTCATAAATTTCCAGATTTACACTTTTTGGTTACAATTACAATAACTTTGCAATTGTAGCTCATGCATACATTATTATATTATTTTACCAAAAAATAGTCCATTGTGTTTTTATAATATTGAATAATTATTTTAAAATATTCCTATGCATGAAAATCATTGTTTATAATTTGTTAATTATTTTATAAATTAATTATTTAGGTATTTAATAAATAGTCCATTTATTTTTAGCCTTAACCTCTCTAACCAGCCCAAATATTTTTTTTAAAAGACAGCCCAATCCCTTAGGCCCAAATATTCATCCGCCCCAATCCAATACCCCGTTCAATCCTGACCGTTGATTATTTTGATCAACGGTCCAGATCCCATTACCTTAATTAAACCCAAATGACCCCTTAAACCCTCTCATTATCCATCTTCTCACCTGTCGTCACCCTCTCTCTTCTACCTTAACTCTCTCTACCTAAACCCTAGTTCTCAAGTGCCGTCACTGGCATATCTCTCCATCATGTGATGTTTCTACGTCTTCTCAAGCCTATCGTAGCCTCCTACTCACTATGGTGCTTTAGCTTTTTAGATCCTTATGAGAATCTCAAGGAACCTAGGTGGTTCTGGTTTGCACCCTTGCTTCTTTCCCTGTCTCAGGCCATTTGCTCCACTATGAGTAAGAGATCTTTCTTATTTTTTTTATGAATCTATGGTTTCTTGGCCTATATTCTCATCTCTGTTATGTATTCTAAAAAACCCTAGTCTATTATCTTCGACCTTCTCAGGTCTGTATAGATCTGAGACGAATCAAGCAACTTTTACATATTTTTCCTTGAAATTTTCTGGTTTTAACTGATTTTTCGACTTTTCCCTAAACTAGGGTTCATTACGAGTCATGTTTCAAAGGTCTTTCTGACTTCTAAGTGTTTATCGATTCTCCTTTCATCTTTCTGGCTGATTTGTGCAAAGAAATACTTAAACCCTAGCTGATTTTATGTGAAACTCTGATTTTCTAATTTTTGCTTCAATTTTGAGTCTTTTAGTGTTACCAATCGTATTAACTCATTCGGCATTTTTTGACTTGCACGATTTTCCTTTGTCAAATCCATTATTATATAATTTTACCCTAACTAAGCCCTATTAGGGTTTGAATCCGGCTCTCCGGCTAATTTCTATATTTTTGTGAAGTCTTTACTTAGTTTATTTTCTATTTATGGGAGTTGATATATTCTTTACATAAATCATCGTTACTTTGAAATTGGGTTGATTGATTTGCTCTGTTAGAGATTTGTATGCCTAAGTCTTGTCTGTCTCCCTGTTTACGACCTCAATTAGTCATTCTTGCCTTATTTGATTGCTTGTATATTTACCGATTCATTTACATGACTTCTTTCCTTAATTAGACTCCATATTATTACCGTTTGGCTAATTGCCTTCAATTAAGGGAGGTTTATTCTGAACCCTTAAGTGATTGGATTCTCTAACTTCCTTAATTGACTGAAGTTTATTCTTTTACCGTTAATACTCTACTCTCGAACTACTATATAAACTCTCTTATTTACTTCTTAAGTCATGAACACTAAATTCAAAACACACTCACACTCAAAATCTCTCTTCTTTCTCTGTTACTTGTGACAACTATTGGTCTAGCCGGCTGAAAGCCAAGGCTAGACATTGGAACTACACCTACTTTACATTCTACACTTTCTTCTTTACTCGTATGTCTCTAGTTAATTTTGAAACTCAAACTCTATGTGTTCCATTCCTACACTAATTCAATTGACTATGTACTCAATTTGTTTTCCTGTTTACTGCTTTATCCAGTATATCTAAATTCTGCCTTCTCTTAATTCAATATGTAATCAACATGTCTAAACTATATTGCTTATTTGATGCTTGTCCCGCATGTTTACTTATCCTTGCTTACTCCCCTTTACTAGTGTGATCATGTTAGTTACTTAGTCTCCTAATGCATTTGATTGACCCTAATTGTATGTCTAATCCTGTCCAATACACCCTTGTCTTCAACATGATTTTACTACATCCTTGCTCTATGTCTTAATCGCCTATTATCAGGGCTAACCTGTTATGTCTATAAAGCTCCTAAGTGTTCTGTGCATTTGTTGTCTATATGCCTCCCATGTACCCTGTTCGTGTGCTCCCTAATGTGAATTCTATGTGTTCCCAACCCCCTTTACCCCTGTGTGTAAAGTTTCCTATTATGTGGTTGTAATTTTGGGCTTTCTGAGTCTGTGTGACTGTATGTTGAATGTTTCCTCTCCTCAACCGATTTCAAAACTTTCTTTTTCCACTCTCAGTGCTCTTCTCAAAACTGTTTTAATTCCTAAACTAGTTTTTATTCCAGAAAATCATTTTACTCCTAAAGTTACCACTACACTGTTTTACTAAGTCTTTCAAAACTATGTGAAGCACTCACTTTACTCTTAGACTATTAGGTTCTGCCTCCGAAGGGTGTGTACTACTTAGGAATCCCCTGAGATTCCTTTGAACTCTGGTACACTGAGGCTGGCCTTTCCACACTGCACATAACTAATCCCCTATTTGAGAAGAGGTCTTGGTGTGAGCACTGTCTAGGATCCTTGAGGTCTTTAGGGAACTCTGACAAACTTGGACACACATTGACTATGAGACTCTTGGCATTTGAGACTATATTGAAGTCTGGCACTCCCAGGTTTACTTTGGGCTAGATTCAGGCTCCCTATAGTATAGTTTACATTCATTTGTGTAATTTATTAAATCATGGTCTGTAATAATCCTTTGTAAACAGATATTAGGGTAACTAGTAAAAAAAGGAGGGTTCCTATATGATTTGTTTTGTAAATCGGGTAGAAATCCTACTTTAGGTTTATATTATGCTGGCTTGCAATAGAAATCATGCCTTAGGTTCATGTTGTGTTTATATTCAATAGAAATCATGCTTAGGGTTCATGTTGTGTTTATCTTCAACAGAAATCATGCCTTTAGGCCTATATGCTATGTCATATGCAGTAGAAAACATGTTTTAGGTTTGTTGTATTATGTGCATTAGATATCATGTCTTAGGGCACTCACGTTTACTACTTTTGCATACTAGAAAGCATGTTATAGTTCACCACTTCACTTTTGATTCTGCATAAGTCACTATCACTCAGAAATACTACCATTAAGTTACTAATATTGCTTAATAAAATGACTATCTCTATGTGCATTAGAAATCCTGCCTTAGGACTCTGTTTGCATTTGCTTTAAATTATATCTACATCGCCTAAATAAATAACCGTCTATAAAGAGGTGAAAAACATCCCCACACATAGGTATCATATTTTAGTATAAATATGCATGAAATCAACTGTTATAATATTCATCACTTAGATAAGCATGCCTATAGGATGGAATAACTTCAAGTTGTTTCAGTTAGTCCTCAGAATTATGATTGCATTTAGTACTACGTCGACGCAAACCTTAGATAACTAATGGTCTTAAAACTGTGAAGTTGTGCTATGTTTATTTTGTGTGAAATCGTCCAAGTTTAACAGGTTCTAAAATCAGTAGGCAAACTGATTAGGTTATATCGCTTCACTTTTGAACAATGTTGCATGTTCACCTAGATACCCTATTATAGGACATCTCTGAAATTACCTGAAATTTGTGTTTGAGACGTACTGCTTATTTGCTTATGTATGTGAAGGTAAACATGAGCCCCCTTAATTGCTTCCCTATTAGGTAGTCCTATGTGTTATTTGTTGTCGCTTAGATGTTTTACCTTTTAAACGCCTTTAGGAGGGTCTAATACTACCTAAATCTAGAGGTCCTAAACTCCTCCGGGACCACAAGGATGGGACGGGTAACAACACTCAAACTCGCTTAGATAACCGCTAAGGGGAGGGCAATGGGTAGTAAAAGGATATGATGACATGTGCTCTAATGCAACGTGTAGTCCCTCTAATTGAGGAGTGATTACCGGGCATTGTACAAATATGATCCTATAGGTCAACCAACTTGGGACTTCCCTTATTCCTTTTACATATGTGTGCTTAGATTGCTTATCTGCTAATCGACTAATTCACAAAAGTAAGTTTGGTCGGGACCCACTGTTGTGGACCTCGAGGGGTGCCTAACACCTTCCCCTCGAAGTAATTTCAAGCCCTTACCCAATCTGTGGTAATGCAAACTGGTTCTATGAGTTACTCGTAATAGGTTCCCTAACGCACCTAATCAGTTAGGTGGCGACTCTTCAAGTTCTTGTACCCCTTTCCCAAAAGGAAACGAGTTGTCCCAACAATGTCTAAACCCTGACTCCGCGAGGAAGAAAAGGGGGCGCGATAGCATGGCGACTCCGCTGGGGATACTAGGCTTATACGGTAACAAATTGCTTTGTGAATCCGTCTGAACGTTCCTTACTTTGTTAATACCTTCACCCTTTCGCTTTCCCCTTTATGTGGACTTAACTGTTTATTTCCAAGTATTTACTTTCTCAATATGAAACTGACTTGTTTCTTTGTTTTTCTTCTGTTGTTTTCAATTATAACTGTTGTATTTACCAATTTCATAATGTGCAAATATGTGACAATATGTTATTTATTGCTTCATAAATCCTGCTCAACATCATATTCCACTCCTGCCTAAAAAATCATATAGCAACGCTTGATGAGTTGTTGCGCTCTTCCAATTTATTACCCTTTAAATTCGGAAATGCTTATTTGTTGTAAAACTAGTCAATCAGCAAAGCAGTCGACGGTTCCGCGCCTTTCCCCCTCAAGTTGTCCGCTTGAGGGTGCCAGTCTAGACCCCAATAGTAACCTTTACTCTTATTATTATTGTGCATGCATCGCGGTCAAACCTAGCCGACTTAATGTGTTGTCCACTCAATAACCTTTTAAGACAAGCCTTATCCAAAGTCCACCGGGGTTTCCACAATCCCAACTGACACAACCACGTTCTGTGCATTAATTTGGAGAACTAAATGTCAATATGCAAATCTTGAATGTATAAGTAGTCGAATCTGGTGAGGGGAATGGCCTAATCTTTTTGTTTTGCAAAAAATGAGGCACGAGGTCCCCAAATTCGGTATGGTCAGCAACATTCCACCAATGCTACTAGACTGGTGGGAAGACCTTTCCTCAAGTGACAAAAAACACGTGAGTAAACACTTGGGAAATTTACCTTCTCTACTAGACACTCATCCAAACAATATATTGATCGAAGCTGCAACTCTGTTTTGGGACAGTGAGAGGTTTGTATTCTGTTTTGGGAATATCAAAATGACACCACTCTTGGAAGAAATGGGGGACTTGCTGGACTGACTTGGGATAGCCCCAGGATATTGGTGCCTGAGAACTGCACAGGTAAAGGGTTTCTAAAGATGATGGGGTTGAAGAAAAAGGTTGAACTAGAGCGCCTGAAAAAGTCCTACATACCCTTCGAATACTTGTATGAAAGATATGGTCATATAAAATCGTACCATACCTACCATGACGAGTTTTCTAACACTTCTCTGGGCCACATCCACCGCAGAGTGTTCGTGTTTACTGTGTGCTTTTTGGGCTTGATAGTGTTCCCGATGAAAAGGGAAAGAATCCGTACTAGACTAGCCATGGTCGCCAGATCTTTGATGGAAGGGATCGATAGACAAACATACACTATTGTCCCTATGATCTTATCCGACATCTACCGGACTCTGGAGTGCTATCAAAGAGGGATCAATCATTTTGAGGGTTGTAACATGTTGCTACAGTTATGGTTATTAGAAAATCTTCAAAGGGGTCAGTATCGCCAAGAACTTCCGCGAAGGGCTTGGAACGACCACATTGCCTTCCATCACCCCAAGCAGATGGCTTACATTCCAGATAGGTTTGCTCAGCTGGAAAGTGCAAAAGAGTGGGTAGAGTTCTTCGATGATTTGACCAAGGAACAAGTGTAATGGATGTTTGAATGGTTCCCGACAGACGAGTTCATCATCAGGTCAAGGGACGCTCCACACTTAGTGCTGATTGGGTTGAAGGGAATATACCCTTATGTTCCTATCCCAATCATGAGGCAAGCGGGCAGGAAGAAGGTCGTGCCAGGGGTTGCAAAGATGGGTCACTTCAGGGCAGACTTTCAGGACGACGACATCCGTTACAAGTGTCAAGCTCAGCATATGTGGCACTGCAAGATCATTGTGGAGAAAAACACCATTGAGCAAGACATGTATCATGTTGGATGTGCACCTCTCTACCCGGTATGGTTGGAGGACAACTTAGGGGGGATAGTGAGGCCAGGAGCCAGTCGAGGGAATATAATCATAGATGAAGATGCTGAGGCTCAAGTTAAATATAACAGACTACGCAAGAGGGTCCATGATTCTGAGAATGAGCACCGGGAAATACATGAGACCAATAGGAGGTTGATCGAGGAATGGATGGAAATGGCTATTACTTCCAACAGAAGGTTGGAATATCTAGAGTGAGGTTTAGTGAAGGTGGAGGGAAAAGTTGTTAAGAGGATTGAAGATTTCCAAAATGTTGAAGGGAGCGAGGGAGGAAACTTGGCTAGAGCCTATCTATTGCTGGGTCTGCGAGAGTTGGGAAACATGTTTGATGGAGTCAAGAAGATAGAATATGGGGAAGGTCCTTTTGGGACCAAATAGGCTAGATTTACTTTTGATTTCATAAATGTAATAAGGCCAAGTGACATTAGTGACTTTTTTTCTATTGTTATTTCAGTGTCGTTTTGGGATTCGTCTATTTTTATATTAATGAAATGAGGCATCTACTGGCATCTAAGTTCTCCAAACCAACTTGTCGCTAGGCCTACCTCGGGCACAACGAGGCTCCCAAATTAGGACATAAACTTACATTTATGCAATACATGTTTAAATACTGCAAATAAACTTTTCATAATCCTCACTAAGTTGGCTACTTTTTGTTTTATTTTATTTCTTTGATTATTCCCATTCCTCAAAGGTTGGTTCGTGAATACTGACATCATCAGCATATCGTATATGAACCAGGGGACCTCCACCTTCTCCTCCTCCTAGTCCACCAAAAGGCAAGGGAAAAGCGAAGATGGAAGACTTGAACAACATCAGATTAGAAAACACTACACCAATTGAACATCCAGACGCTTCTGATAGTCGGGGTACTCAGGTCCGGAATGATGCCGTTTCTCAACTCGAACAGAGAATACTTAAACTCCAAGGAGAACTTGAGCATGTTCGAAACATCGCAAACTTATCCTTCTCACTCAGCTTCCCGAGCATTAGTCATCCGAACACTCAAAACCCCGCACCACCTCAAAACACCCAACAAGCACCCACAAAACTCTCCTGCACCTCACCATTACACAACTCCACCAAAAAATCAAACCATTCCAGCACAATACCAGCAAAACACCTGACACACTCCACAAAACACCCCACCAGTCCTTCCTGAACCCCAAAATTCCACCAATGATCACCACTATGCCCAAGTTCAAGGCCACCAGAATAACCCCATATACGTGGAGACCCTACCTCGCCCCACTCAAACCATCTCTTATACACCAAAATCCAGTGAGAAGGACATGCTCATCAAGAACCTGGCCGAGGAACTCAAGAAGTTGACTAGCTGAGTTCACAGCGTAGAAAGAGGCGAGGGGATAGAAGGTCTGAACTATGAAGACCTGTGCATACAACCGGATGTAGAACTGCCAGAGGATTACAAACCTCCCAAGTTCGAGATGTTTGATGGTATAGGTGATCCCAGGGTTCACTTGAGGACCTATTGTGACAAGCTAGTCGGAGTCGGAAGAGATGAAAAGATCCAGATGAAACTCTTTATGAGGAGTCTTACAAGGGATGCCTTGTCCTGGTACGCCAGCCAGGATCATAAGAAGTGGTCCAACTGGGTGAGTATGGCATCGGACTTCATGGACTGATTCATGTTCAACACGGAGAATGAACCAGACATCTTCTACATTCAGAATATTAGGAAGAAACCTATTGAAACTTTTCGCGAGTATGCCACTTGTTGGAGGTCAGAAGCAGCCAAAGTCAGGCCGGCATTGGACCAAGAGCAGATGAAAAAGTTCTTCGCCAGGGAACTGGACCCGCAGTACTATGAAAGACTGATGGTTATTGAAAATCACGAGTTCTCCGACATCATAAAACTTGGTGAAAGGATCGAAGAGGGAATCAAGAGCGGGATGGTTACAAATTTTGAGGCACTGCAAGTGACCAAAAAATCACTGTAGTCTGGTCATATATCTAAGAAGAAGGACGTAAGAGCGATAATGGTTGTACAAGGACCTAGAACTCCATTGATGTATCAAACCTTCCCATTCACGTACCAAGCACATCCACCTACATATCAACCATCACCTCCACCTACATATAAACCATCACCTCTACCTACATATCAATCGTCACCTCCGTCTACATATCAACCCTCATCTCCTAGATATTCCAAACCAACTACTATTTACCACACCTATAATTCCTAAACATCCAACTTTCAATCACCCCCAACCCGTCAAAACTACCCAAGGCATCGACCTAACTTCGACCGCATACCACCCAACTAGTATACTGCCATTGCTGAACCCATCGACCGTTGTACGAAAGGTTGAAAGTTGTCGGTTACGTCACTCTCGTCCCTGCTGTAGCCACGAAAAAAGTCATCCAAATGGGTCAATCCAAACAAGACCTGTGCATACCATTCTTGCATGAAAGGACATATCATCGACGAGTGCCGCACATTGAAGGACAAAATCCAGGCTCTGATTGAAAACAAGATCATCCATACAAAGGAGGCTGCGCCTAATGTCCGCAATAACCCCCTCCTAGATAATAGGGGTGAATGTGTCAATGTAATAGAGATGGATGAAGAATGGTATCCAGAGGGATCAATCGGGATAATCGAAGAGGGCGATGATCCCAAGAAGCCCGCAGTTACACTCAATCCCATTATAGTACAGATACAGCCGCCACATTGTCTTTCGACACCAAGATTGTGCCCTGGGATTATGTAGTTGAATCTAGGAGAAGAGGAAAGACTAAAATAGAAGAAGTTGGTTCTACACAAGGGATGACTATGTTCGAAAGGGTCTACAAACCCGAGCATTTGGGAGAATCCAGCAAACAGGCCTCTAACAGACCTCCCATCATTGAAACATGCCCGGATGACCTATGGAGGAAAGTACAAGCAAGGAAGTACTCAATCATAGACCATCTGAACAAGACTCCTCCCCAGATATCTATCTTGTCGCTGCTACAGAATTCGGAAGCACATATGAGTGCTTTGATGAAAGTCTTGAATGAAGCATATGTGCCCAATAATATCACGAGCGGAGAGATGGCTAACATGGTGGGGCAGGTATTGGAAAGTCACAAGATCACTTTCCACGAGGATGAATTTCCACCGGAAGGTTTGAGTCATAACAAGCCACTGTTGTGAGCACGTGATTTTTCACCCACCATATACTCCTACAAAATTCAGTACGATAAATTAATTTTAAAATTTTTTGTCGAATTTTGGTGATTAATTGTGAGTTATTTGCTTTGAATATTCATGATTCGTCTTTCGAAATTATTTAAAATTGCGTAATTAGGCATGTCATTGTTATCAAGGAATTATGAATTCATTATTTGTAATTAACTTATTCAAGTAACAAAAGAATGATGATTATTTTAATGTGATGTAGTTTTGATAACTAATTGCTAAAATTAATCATTATTATCTGACAAAAACTATAGATTTAATTAGGATTGATTGTTTATTCCTAATTGGTTAATAATTAGACAAAATAAAGAAACAAGTAAATGTTACATTTTTTAGTTTAATTAGGTTTGGTTTTAATTAGATTAATTAAGTTTAATTAAACCTAAAGTGTAAAAAACCCGGATTGGGCCAAATCACCCAGGCCCAAACCTATCTCTATACTACCCAAGCGACCTAGGCCCCAATCAATTAAACTCGTCCGGCCCCAGCCCTATCCAAAACGACCCCGTTTGAGCTAAGCTCAACCACAGTCGTTGATCTCTCAAGATCTAACGGTTGGGAATCCCCCAAAGCCCAGGTATATAAATGTTCCTAATCCCCTACCCCCCCCCCCCCCCCATTCACTTAGAAGTATAACACCCCCCATTCATCTATCTCCCCCCTCTCTCTAAAGACTCTCCCCGGCCTCCGCCCAGCACCGCCATCTCCCACCGCAGCTCCACCACCCCTCTGTCGTCCTCCACCGGCCGGAAATCGCCTCTGGCGGCGGAGCATCATCAAATGACCCCAAACTTACACCAGATGATCTACTCACCACCCTTAATCACCTCCCACCCTCACTCAAAAAAAACCACCGAAAGTTTTTAATTTTAGATCGGAAAAACAGAAACCCTAGAATCTTTCTACCGGCCGATTTTTAGAGAACTAATGACTCAAACCTACATGAGTCAATAGATCTTGGTGAGAGATATTTATTCATGTGGGTTTGGACAATTTCCAAACCCCGCCGGAGTCCGGCCAAAATCCGGCGAGCCATCAGAATTCGTTCGAACCCTCCCCAACTAACAAGTACCCCTTTTCTTCTATTCTTCTTTGATTATTTTGTGATAAATCAGTTGTTTGATTTCATTTATAGGTTGTTACTATTTCTTTTGATTTTTGATTCTTAATTCAGCCTAAAAATTACTTCTATGCATGTTCAATTAGTTTAATGGTATTTATGACCTCTTAAATAAATAGTCGTTTTAAGACTGGGGTTTCATAATTATGCTTGCTTCGTTAAGTAGTAAATTTTGTGTTGGTTGATATCTTTCATGGTTGAACCGAAATTAGGGCTTTTAGATTTTCTGAATATTTGCGCTTAAAATCCATTCTCTTCAATTAAATGATAATTAGTTTAAAGTCTTGATTTTGGTTTAATTCTGAAATTCTCCATAGTTTGTTTCTTGTTAACCCGATATGCTGATTTAATGAATTTAAAACTAGAATTAGTTGTTTAGTTGTAGTCTCGTAGTATACTATTAATGTAAGGTCTCATGGATGATCTTGCCCAGTTGTTAGGAATATTCTGTTGTAAATTGAATCCAAATTGATTGGCTGACTTGACATGATTTAATTGATTTTTGAATTTTACCTTAGGTTTCTGATTTTTCTTCCTACCTATTCTCTTATATAAAATAACTAATTTCTATCTTAGTCTTGATCCTTCGTATGTTAGGTTTAATCAAAGTAATAATTTAGGTTAGTCCCTAATCGATAGTTAGTTAATGATCTTCAACATTAGTATTGACCTTGGTAATCTCCTAACCTTAACTCCTAGACTAGGCTGCTTAATAAATAACCTAACACTTAACCTTAAATACTAAAAGGGTAATTTTAAAGGTATTAAATGTTAGTTTAGGAACTTCCTTTGAAGAATATTGGGTGTAACAACCCAAGAAACTTCTAAAATTAGAAAAATATCAAAAACAAAATTAGAAACCATAGAATTAGATTTTTAAGGGTAAAACAGTAACTTTAAAAGTGGATAAGGGTTGTAATTGATAGGAATGTTCTAGAAGGGGATACAGTTGTCCAATAGGATAAGATTAGACAATTGTACCTGTACTATTTCAGCCTAATAGGATTAGGAATATCCTCTAAAGATGCTACCCTAAATTTCCCTATATATAGACTAGGATATTCAACATAGAGGGACCTTTTTTTTAAACACCTTTACCTCTGAAAAGCTCTACACACACAGAGAAAATCATAATAGCAGTTGTTGCTCATAAACGAAAGCTTTCAAAAAATATCAGTCGAAAAACAAAAAGAGAAAAGAAATCTGGTTATTTCCTTTGAAGAAAACCTATTAGTACACTGCTTTCATTATCAGCTTCTTGTTCTTCTTGGGTATCCTGATTCTGAGAATTTTAAGTGTCTACACTCGAATTTCCTGGGTTAATTTCCTATTCGGTTTTCCTGGTTTTGGTTTGCTGTCTGTTGTTGCTGGGTCTTCTCTCATTTCTTGATGTTTTCCATCTTTGCCTGACCTTTATTTGGTCAGGACTTTTGTTGTTTTCTCTTCAAAATTTATGTAACAACTTACTCTAAATGAAATCTCCAGATCTGAACTTCTATTTCCTGTTGCTGTGCAAATCTGTATTTATAGTTGAAGTTCCTTTCTTTCTGTTTGCGTAAAAACCTGAATTCTAAACTGGTTTTGTGGTATCTGTTTAGTACTGCTTGATTCCTATTGATTTTAGACTATGAATTTACGAATTTTGTGTTGTTAGTATCAATAAAAATGAGTTGAATATTTGCTTTGTGCTTGTTTCAGTCTCTATCGAGAGAATCTGCACTAGGGTAGATGAATCTGACCTTCTAATGGTCAGATTCACCCCACAATAGTGCACAAATATTTACTTTAATTATTAAATTACCATGTGAGGGGGTACAAATTGTATGGCTAGTTGAATCTGCATTAGGGTAGATGGATCTGACTTTCTAATAGTCAGATTCACCCCTTAATAAATGCACAAATACTTAATGGTTAGGTTGTTATGTAAAGAGTCAAACCTGGTAAGAAGGCATCAAGGAAGGGGATCTGAACCTATAAATTGTCAGATTCACTCCTTAGAGAATGCCTAAAGTGACCAAAGTTCTGTGGAAACACAAGTTGAAGACGTGAAGGGGTTGCTAGCTCGCACAGGAGCAGCATCGGATTTACATTACTCCTTTGTTGTTATTTTATATTTTACTATTGGAGATGTACAGTAGGAAACAAGAATGTAATAAACTAGTTTTCTTTTGTACTAGTTGTAAAGAAGGGACTGAACTAAAATTATATTCGGTTTATGCCTTTTCCATTTCATGAAACTAAGTCAGCTTTTCATTTTGGTAATTATCATAATCATTTGATTATGGTAAAAAAAACCCTCACCTTTTGTACAATCTCAATATAAACGTATAAGAAATGAGTTCATCTTGAGGACTATAGGTTTGAAAATATTTGTTTCACAAAATTCCTATGATTTACAAAACAACAAAAAGAAAATCTTTTCTTTCGTCTCCAAAACGAACTGTCAAATGAATAGGTATAAAGTTTATAGTTCAAAGGCACTTGTATGAAACTTGTAAACGCTTGCCAAGATTCCAAAATAAGTGCTCTATATCAAGTGACTCTTAAGAAATACAAATAGAAATCTGTCTCTTCAATTCGTCTTATATGTTCTGAATTTTCTGAGTTTGCTACACCGTAACATGTGTAAACACTATCAAACAAGGCTCAATAGATATGAAATTAAATAGCATGAATTAAGGTCACTTGGAATCGGTAAAAATCTGTTAAAAAGAACACCATAGTTATATGTGTTCATTTGACTCCTTAAATAAGTGACTTGCAAATTAGTATTTTGACTTTCTATATGTGACGACATGATTCCCTTTATAGTGGTATAGTCTCTACCTTTTTGAAATTAAGCAGAATTAGGATTGGCCAAAAGGTTTAGAATAAATTAGGGCTAAAATGTGGCCATAGCCCAAAATATGTTGTCTTCTAGGCTAAGGAATTTCATTCTTAGGCAACTCTCTAGGTAGAAAGATACTTTTAGTTTGAAATTCGTAAAGAATCAAGTATTATCTCAAATTACCATAACCTACACTCGGGAGTGGAAACTCGTGCCCCCCGACCCTCAACTCCAAACAATAAATAAAATGCACATAGTAACCACATGTGCATTTCATGTGACGTGTTTGACATGTGCTCAAAAACAACAAACGAACACCATCGTGACTTGTCTAAGATAAATCCGTAAACATTCTAATTGGTCTTAAAATTAAAATGCTCCTTCAAATAGAAAACATAGAGAATAAATTGAACATCGCCTCAAATAGGCATTATAAAACTGCCGCGACCATAATCTTGACCACGTAATCTACATTCGGGTGTGGCAACTCGTGTCCCCGACTTCAACTTAAAACTATATTAAAATCACTTGTTGTAATTGCGGGTGCATTTCATGTGGCGCAATTATAACATGTCCAAAAGTAGACAAGTGCACGTCCTCGTGACTTGTTTTCAAGATAAAGCAGTTTAAAATTAAAAAAAGGCAAATGCACAATAGGCAAAAACACATAAACCATTAGATAATTTAGGCCAGATAATAATAGTTAAGCGACCGTGCTAGAACCACGGAACTCGGGAATGCCTAACACCTTCTCCGGGGTTAACAGAATTCCTTACTCGGATTTCTGGTCGCAGACAAATCAAAACTGAGTCAAAATTCCTCGGTTTGGGATTTTCAAAACAAAACGCTGTCCTAGAGCATCGTCAAAAATCCGGGTGGCGACTCTGAAATAATAATAAATTCTAAAACCGAATAATGTCACTTAAAATGGAAAAACTCCCTTATTACCCTTCATTAATCAGGGGTAGTGAAAAAAGGAGGTGTGACAACTGCACATTATCGTGCAATGCGAAGACTACTTCATTACAAGGGTTCTGATTGATGGAGGGTCCAGCCTTAATATTTTCCCATTGACAACACTAAAGAGGTTGGCAAAGGACTGTACGAGATACGAGAAGGGACCATGAATGTGAAGGCGTTCGACGGGTCTCAAAGGTCCATCATTGGAGAGATCAATCTCTTTATGCAAATGGGACCTACGTGGTTTGACGTCGAGTTTCAGGTGTTAGACATATCCGCGTCCTGCAATCTGTTATTAGGACGGCCATGGATACACGCCGCAGGAGATGTGGCATCAACTTTGCATCAGGCGTTAATGTTTCAGTGGAATCATCAAGAGGTGATTATCCATGGAGACGGGAGCAACCCCATCTACAACCGCTATCCCGGTGGTTGAGAATAGAAGAAGACTCGGTGGAGAAACTTATCACCACATCGAGCTGGTCAACGAAATCGACAAAGATAAGTGGGGGGATAACAAGATATCCAGCATGATGAATTGGAGTGGGTATGAGCCCGGCAAGGGCCTTGGAAAAAATCTTCAGGGCATTTCCAAGACGATACAGCTGAAGCGGCACGACACTACTTTCTGCCTGGGATATCAGTACACCTGGCGAGAGTACAAAACAAGTCACCACCATGGCATGGTTCTTATTATCCATTAGAGCAGCCAATACTGCATTTGGAATAGACTTTCCAACATGACGACATCATATGGAGATTAGAGAAGGAAGAAACACTGGCAGCCTTAAGGAACCTGTTCCTGGAGGATGAAGACATGGACTGTTGTGTAATCGTCGAGGAGGAGGATGAGGAATTCCCTACCATCCAAGCTGTGAGAAAAGGATCATTCCTCATAAACTGGACTGTCATACCATCCAGGGCCAAACGAGTCACGGGCATTACTATTTCCTGTCTTGATGAACCAACAATTGTGACATGTAATGAGACTACGCAACAAAGGGATAGCGACTCGGAAGAAGAATATGTCATACCTGAGGAAATCGTCAGGCAAGTAGAAGATTTAGAGAACAAGGCTAAGTCCAATCTGGACGAAACATAAGTAATCAACTTGGGAGATTCGAAAACCGTCAAAGAGACCCGCATCAGCATTCACCTGTCACCATCAGAAAAGAAAAAGTACACACAGTTCTTGAAAGAATATGAGGACATATTTGCATGGTCGTACGATGATATGACCGGTTAAGTACATCTATCGTGGCTCACAAGTTTCCCACTAACCCAATGTGCCCACCAGTGAAGCAGAAACTCAGGAAGTTCAAGCCTGACATGAGTCTGAAAATCAAGGAGGAGGTTACTAAACAAATCAAAGCCAAGTTCCTCAGGGTAATTGAATATCCAACTTGGTTAGACAATATCGTTCCAGTTCCGAAGAAGGATGGAAAGGTCAGGGTTTGCGTCGATTACCGGGATCTCAACCGAGCCAGTCCAAAGGATGATTTCCCACTTCCAAACATACACATCTTATAAGACAATTGTGCCAAACATGAACTTCAGTCATTTGTGGATTGTTTCGCCGGTTACCACCAGATCTGGATGGACGAGAAGGACGCTGAGAAAACGGCTTGCATTACACCATGGGGATTCTATTGTTATAAGATGATGTGATTCGGCCTAAAGAATGATGGGGCCACCTACATGAGGGCTATGGCTACCATTTTTCACGACATGATACATAAGGAGATTGAGGTGTATGTGGAAGACGTCATCATAAAGTCCAAGAAGGCCAAAAATCATAAAGCAGATTTGAGGAAATTCTTCGACAGATTGGGGAAGTACAATCTGGAATCAAACGCCGCAAAGTGTGCCTTCGGGGTTCCCGCCGAAAATTGCTTTGGTTCATCATCAGCCCCCGAGGGATAGAGATGGATCCATCAAAAGTCAAAGACATCCAGGAGCTGCCACCGCCAAGGAGTAAGAAGGATGTAATGAGTCTCCTGGGACGACTCAACTACATCAGCCGGTTCAAAGCCTAGTCCACAGTCATATGTGAGCCAATTTTCAGGATGTGAAGAAAGATGTTGCAACTAGTTGGACCGGGGATTGTCAAAAGGCTTTCAACAGAATCAAGGAGTACTTATCAACACCACCAGTCTTGGTCCCTCCATAGCCAGGTAGACCCTTGCTGCTCTACTTTGCAGTACTAGATGGAGCCTTCGACTGCATTCTGGGGAATCACGACGAGATAGGAAGAAAGGATCAAGTTATCTATTATCTGAGTAATAAGTGCACTTCATATGAAGCGCGATACTCCTTGCTGGAACTTACCTGTTGCGCTCTGACCTGGATAGCTCAGAAGCTGAGGCGTTACTTTTGTGCCTACACAACATACCTCATATCGAGAATGGATCCCTTGAAGTATATCTTTCAGAAGCCCATGCCTACTGGCAAGCTGGCTAAGTGGAAAATCCTACTAAGTGAGTTCGACATTGTCTATGTAACTCAGAAAGTAGTCAAGGAACAAGCACTGGCAGATCATCCTGCTGATAATCACGAGGGAGGAGAATACGAACCCCTGAAGAAGTTTTTTCCCAATGAAGAAGTACTATTCATAGGAGAAGACATTTTTGAATCCTATGAAATTTGGAGGATGTTCTTTGACGGAGCGGCAAATTTCAAAAGAGTCGGCATTGGAGCTGTCTTAGTATCGAAAACTAGCCAACATTATCCGGTCTCTGCTAAACTCATATTTCCCTGCACCAACAACATGGCGGAGTACGAATCTCGTATACTAGGACTCAACATGGCCATCGACATGAATATTCAGGAACTGCTGGTAGTCGGCGATTCAGATTCGCTCTTGCACCAAGTACAACGAGAATGGGCCACCAAGAATTCCAAGATATTGCCATATTTGCACCATGTGCAAGAATTGAGAAAGAGGTTCACAAAGACAGAGTTTTGGCATGTTCCCAGGATTCAGAACGAGTTTCCCGATGCATTGGCCACTTTGTCATCCATGATACAACATCCATACAAGAACTTCATTGATCCTATCCTAGTAAGGATCCATAGCCAGCCGGCGTATTGCGCTCATGTTGAAAAGGAAACAGACGGGAAGCCCTGGTTCCATGATATTAAAGAGTATCTGGAAGAGAATGCAATCCATACTCAGAAATGCATGCTTCGGAGATTGTCTAACAACTTCTTCCAAAGCGGAGGAACCCTGTACAGAAGAACTCCTGATTTGGGATTATTAAGGTGTGTCGATGCAAAAGAATCTTCTAAACTACTTGAGGAAATACACGCTGGGACCTGCGGCCCGCATATGAACGACTTTGTCTAGGACCAAAGGATACTTAGGGCCGGTTATTTCTGGATGACCATGGAGACAGATTGCATCTAGTATGTCCTGAAATGCTACCAATATCAAGTACATGGAGATATGAAAAAAGTGCCGCCAATTGAGCTCAATGCAACTAGCTCACCTTGGCCATTCGCCGCCTGGGGAATGGATGTCATTGGTCCGATCAAACCCACCGCCTCAAATGGACTCTGATTCATCTTGGTAGATATTGATTACTTCACCAAATGGGTCAAAGCAGCATCTTAAAAGGCTGTTACTAAGAAAGTCGTGGCGGACTTCGTCCGCGACCGGGTTGTTTGTCGATTCGGAGTTCCAGAATCAATAATCACCGACAATGCCTCCAATCTCAATAGTGATCTGATGAAGGCCATGTGTGAGAATTTCAAAATCAAGCATAAAAATCCATAGCCTATAGACCTCAGATGAACGGAGCTGTAGAAGCTGCTAACAAGAATATCAAGAAGATACTAAGGAAGATGGTAGAAAATCACAAACAGTGGCACGAGAAGCTTCCATTCGCTTTGTTGGGATATCGTACGACTGTCCGAACATCAACCGGGGCAACTCCCTACTTATTGGTTTATGGTACTGAAGCTTTCATTCCCGTTGAAGTGGAGATTCCTTCCTTAAGGATCATACAAGAAGCTGAGCTCAACGACGTAGAATGGATAAGGAGTCGTTATGAGCTGCTAGCCCTCATAGACGGAAAGAGGATGAATGCAGTATGTCATGGACAACTTTACCAGAGCAGAATGTTCAGATCCTTCAACAAAAGAGTCAAGCCAAGAAAGTTCACACCGGGGCAACTGGTGTTGAAGAAGATCTTTCTGCATCAGGATGAAGCCAAAGGGAAATCCATTCCCAACTGGCAAGGTCCTTACATGGTTCATAGGGTGCTGACAGGAGGAGCCTTCATACTCGCAGAAATGGACGGAGAAGTCTGGCCAAAATCGATCAACTCAAATGCAATCAAGCGATACTATGTGTAACTCTTTTTGTTTTCCTCATATGAAGTAAATTGAACTATGCTCGACCTGATTCTCGTTTAAGAGGGGATACGTAGGCAGCCCTATGGGTTCAGTCACAATTCAATAAAAAAGCTTATCCCCCCTCCCCCACTACTAGAAATTGGGGCAGAATTTTGAGGGGGCCCTCAAAATTCCGTAGCAAGTTCAGTCGATCGCAACATGTACAACAGTCAGATACGCCAATTCATCTAACTGGGGCAGAATTTTGAGGAGGACCCTCAAAATTCCATAGCATGAGAGGGAGCGTGTCACAGCCACTAGTTCATCTAACCAATTTCTAAAATAAATATTTTACTATGTCTCCGAAAACTATGCATGCCTGCTTGTAAGATAACTCTATTTAGCCAACGCTACCCCAATGATTTGAACACGATCTTTAGACTGAGCAAGCAAGTCAAGCAAGCCAGAGGAGGCATGAACCGACCTCCCCCTTTACAAAACTCATGATTTTTCTTTGGTTGCAGGAACGAAGAATATACATGCCTCGAAGTCACGATCTTCCTAACAACCGCGATACTAAAGATCTGCTACCAGCTAAGAAACTCTGCTATCATCTGGTATTTATTCTATTTTTCTTGCGTAAGGCTAAGCTCTACCTTCATCCGCATGGGACTAAGCCTTGTCCTGCATCTGCATGAGGCTAAGCCCTGCCTCTATCTTGCAAGAGGCTAATCCCTGCCTCCATCTTGCATGAGGCTAAGCCCTGCCTCCATATCTGCATAAGGCTAAGCTCTGCCTTCATTCCCATGGGACTACGCTCTGTCCCGCATCTTGCACGAGGTTAAGCTTTACCTCCATACTTGCATGAGGCTAAGCCTTGCCTACATATCTACATAAGGCTAAGCTCTACATTCATCTTTCATGGAACTAAGCCATGTCTCGAATTCTGCATGAGACTAAGCTTTGTCTCCATATCTGCATAAGGCTAAGCAATGCCTTCGTTTGCGTGGGACTAAGCCTTGTCCCGCATTTGCATGAGGTTAAGATCTACCTCCATACTTGCATGAGGCTAAGCCCTGCCTCCATATATGCATAAGGCTAAGCACTACTTTCATTTGCATGGGACTAAGCCCTGTCCCGCATTTTCATGAGGTTAATCTATACCTCCATACTTGCATGAGGCTAAGCCCTGTCTCCATATCTGGATAAGTCTAAGCTCTGCCTTCATCTTGCATGGGACTAAGCCTTGTCCCGCATCCTGCATGAGACTAACCTCTGTCTCCATATCCACATACGGCTAAGCATTGCCTTCATTTGCATTGGACTAATCCATGTCCCGCATTTGCATGAGGTTAAGCTATTCCTCCATACTTTCATGAGGCTAAGACCTACCCCATATCTGCATAAGGCTAAGCACTGCCTTCATCCTTCTAGGGACTAAGCCCTGTCCCGCATCTTGCATGAGGCTGAGCCCTGTCCCGCATTTGCATGAGGTTTAGCTCTACCTCCACACTTGCACGAGGCTAAGCCTTGCCTCCATATTTGCATAAGGCTAAGCTATGCCTTAATCTTGCATGGGACTAAGCCATGTCCCGCATCCTGCATGAGACTAAGATATGTTTCCATACCTGCATGAGGCTAAGCTCTACCTCCAATTTACATTCTTTCGCCGAGACTAAGCGATGTCTCTCCGGCATTATATACTTTTCTTTTTTTTCGGGCTAAGATCTGCCCTCAACTTCACAAGACTAAGCCTTGTCTTGCTGTCATCATGTTATTGCATTTCATGGGCTGAAATATCTCCAACTTGTCCAATGGCGTCATAGTCTAAAGGCATCATCCTCATCGCCGGAAGATACCATGTCATGGCTTGAGCATCTCTCAAATTTGCATATCATTATTCAAAGATGTCATGATTCGGAGGCACCATTTTCAAGGCCCAAGAACATCATTTCATGGCTTGCGAATCTCTCACGGAACAATTCATGGCCCAGAACATCATGGTCTAAGGACGTCATCCTCAACCGTCCGAAGACAACTTTCATGGTCCGAAGGTAACCTGCCTCATGTTTAAATTTTCGCACAAATATACGCTTGTAGTATCTTTTACTTGCAGGTGACCCGATAAGAAACCGTTATCCCAGCAGGAGAATTCCCGCTCCATTTCTTTCAATTATCTCAAACATGACCGCGCACCACACCCATTCTTTCACCTATCCCGAAATCTTGTGTCCATTCTTGTGATGACTTAATCGGTATATTCCGCCGATGAATCCAGAACTACAGATGGCCTGATTACTGTAAAACCAGGGATATGTAGGCAGCTCAGAAACCAGTGTGCGGCCTAAATCTCCCAAACCATCTCGCTCGGTCAAAATTGGCCATCATATCTTTACCCGACACCTCTTTCATCCTTTCCGGGTAAAGAGGGGCAGTTGTTGATACCCAATTTTTCCTATAATAGTTTAGAAATTCATGTATAACTTTAAAACTATGCATTAGCATCAATTGGTATTTTTCCATAATTTCTACATTTTAATTTGCCCTAGTATTTTTATTTTTTAAATAATTACAAAATTGTACCACAAATGATTTTGAGACATTTCTTGATTTTATATTATCATTTGTAGTCATATTAAGTACAAATTATTTCATAAATGGCCAGATTTACACTTTTTGGTCGCAATAACTTTGCAGTTGTAGCCCATGCATACACTATTGTTTTATATTACTAGAAAATGGTCCATTGCATTTTTAAAATATTGAATAATTGTTTTAAAATATTTCTATGCATGAAAATCATTTTTTATAATTTGTTAATTATTTTATAAATTAATTATTTAGGTATATAATTAATAGCCCCTTTATTTTCAGCCTAAACCTCTCTAACCAGCCCAAATCTCTTTTTAAAAAGATAGCCCAAACCCTTATGCCAAAATATTCATCCGCCCCAACCCAATACCCCATCCAATCTTGACCGTTGATCATTTTGATCGACGGTCCGGATCCCCTAACCTTAATTAAACCCAAATGACCCCCTAAACCCTCTCATTTTCCATCCTCTTACCCGCCATCACCCTCTCTCTTATCTCTCAACTCTCTCTACCTAATCCCTAGTTCTCAAGCGCCATCACCTGCATATCTCTCCATCATGTGATGTTTCTATGTCTTCTCAGGCCTATCTTGGTCTCCTACTCACTATGGTTCTTTGACTTTTTAGATCCTTGAGAGGCTCTCAAGGAACCTAGGCGGTTATGGTTTGCACCCTAGCGTCTTTGCCTGTCTCACGCCATTTGCTCGACTATGAGTAAGAGATCTTTCTTATTTTTGTTATGAATCTATGGTTTCTAGGCATATATTCTCCTCTCTGTTAAGCCTAGTCTATTATCTTCGATCTTTTGAGGTCTGTATAGATCTGAGATGAATCGAGCAACTCTTACATGTTTTTCCTTGAAATATTCTGGTTTTAACTGATTTTCCGACTTTTCCCTAAACTAGGGTTCATTACGAGTCATTTTTCAAAGGTCTTTCTAACTTCTAAGTGTTTAATCAATTCTCCTTTCATCTTTCTAACTGATTTGTGCAAAGAAATACATAAACCCTAGTCGATTTATGTGAAACTCTGATTTTCTAATTTTTGCTTCGATTTTGAGTCTTTTAGTGTTACAAATCGTATTAACTCATTCTCTATTTTTTTACTTACACGATTTTCCTTTGTCAAATCCAGTATTCTATATTTTACCCTATTTTAGCCCTATTAGGGTTTTAATCCAGCTTTCCGGCTAATTTCTATATTTTTGTGAAGTCTTTTCTTAGTTTATTTTCCATTTATGGGAGTTGATATATTCTTTCCAGAAATCATCGTTACTTTCAAATTTGGCTAATTGATTTTCTATGTTAGAGATTTGTATGACTAAGTCTTGCATGATTCCCTTTTTACGACCTTAATTATTCATTCTTGCCTTATTTGATTGCCTGTATATTTACTGATTCCTTTACATTACTTCTTTCCTTAATTAGACTCCCTATTATTACCGTTTGGCTAATTGCCTTCAATTAGGGGGGTTTATTCTGAACCCTTATGTGATTGGATTCTCTAACTTCCTTAATTGACTGAAGTTTATTCTTTACCGTTAATACTCTACTCTCGAACTACTATATAAACTCTCTTATTTTACTTCTTAAGACACGAACACTAAATTCAGAACACACTCACACTCAAAATCTCTCTTCTTTCTCTGTTACTTGTGACAACTATTGGTCTAGCCCGCTGAAAGCCAAGGCTAGACATTGGAACTACACCAGCTTTACATTCTGCACTTTCTTCTTTACCGGTATGTCTCTAGTTAATTTTGAAACTCAAACTCTACGTGTTCCATTCCTGCACTAGTTCAACTGACTATGTACTCAATTTGTTTTCCTTTTTACTGCTTTATCCAGTATGTCTAAATTCTGCCTTCTCTTGATTCAATGTGTAATCAGCATGTCTAAATTGTACTTGCTTATTTGATGCTTGTCCCGCATGTTTACTTAGTCCCTGCTTACTCCCCTTTACTAGTGTGATCATGTTAGTTACTTAGTCTCCTAATGCATTCGACTGAACTTAATTGTATGTCTAATCCTGTCCAATACGCCCTTGTCATCAACATGATTTTACTACATCCTTGCTCTATGTCCTAATCGCCTATGTCTATAAAGCTCCTAAGTATTCTGTGCATTTGTTGTCTTTATGCCTCCCATGTACCCTGTTCATGCGCTCCCTAATGTGAATTCTATGTGTTCCCAACCCCCTTTACCACTGTGTGTAAAGCAACCTATTAAGTGGTTGTAATTCTGGGCTTTCTGAGTCTGTGTGACTGTATGCTGAATGTTGGCTCTCCTCAACTGATTTCGAAACTGTCTTTTTCCACTCTCAGTGCTCTTCCCAAAACTGATTTCATTCCTAAACTAGTTTATATTCCAGAAAATCTTTTCACTCCTAAAGTTACCACTATACTGTTTTACTATGTCTTTCAAAACTATGTCAAGCACTCTCACTTTACTCTTATACTATTAGGTTTTTCCCCTCAAGTGTGTGTACTGCTTAGGACTCCCCTAAGATTCCTTTGGACTCTGGCACACTGGCTGACCCTTCCACACTGCACATAACTAATCCCCTATTTGAGAAGAGGTCTTGGTGTGAGCACTGCCCAGGATCCTTGAGGTCTTTAGGGAACTCTGACAAACGTGGACACACATTGGCTATGAGACTCTTGGCATTTGAGACTATATTGAAGGCCTGGCACTCCCAGGTTTACTTTGGGCCAGATTCAGGCTCCCTATAGTATAGTTTACATTCATTTGTGTAATTTATTAAATCTTGGTCTGTAATAATCCTTTGTAATCAGATATTGGGGTAACTAGTAAAAATGGGAGGGTTCCTATATGATTTTTGTGAGAAACCGGGTAGAAATCCTGCTTTAGGTTATATTATGTTGGCTTGCAATAGAAATCATGCCTTAGGTTCATGTTCTGTTTATCTTCAATAGAAGTCATGCTTTGGGTTCATGTTATTTTTATCTTCAACAGAAATGATGCCTTTAGGCCTATATGCTATGCGTGTCACTGTCACGACCCAAACTGGAGGATCATGACTAGCACCCGGGCCATACTTGCCGAGCACCAACATACATTTTATCTAACCTTCTTATTATCTTTATGGGATAACGAGATCAATATAAATGGTAGATATGGATCATGAACATACATCACATGGGATGACAAGATTGCTAAGAAACTACATAAAAGGTACGAGCTACAACGCTGCCATGAAAGACTATACAACAAAAATTATCCAACAAGGCATACCAAACTATACATGAGTTGACACCTGTCTATGAGCCTCTAAAGGAGCATAAGTAATACAACATAGCCGGAACAGGGCCCCGACATACCCATAATATCTATAACAAAAATGCATACCAAGACCACGGCAAGTCCGGAGAAGGGATCTCGCCTATGACCGCTGAACTGGAAAGCCTATTATGGTGGGAGAGCTGTGTCTACCTGTCTATCAGGATCTGCAGCACGATATGCAGCGTCCACAAATTAAAGGACGTCAGTACGAATAAAGTACTGAGTATGTAAGGCCGGTCAATATAAAGATGAACAATAATGTAAAGAGAGGTAGAGGAGATACCACTTGTAACATCTGAGTGCTTTTAAGAGACAGTAACATGAAATGCATGATACATATATATACATAA
>ML247751.1:0-31436 GCA_005239495.1 Nicotiana undulata
ATATTTAAAATGGCCCAAACTATTTTATTGAATTTATATTCGATAAAATTTGCATGCCTACAATCACTATCACTAACAAAATGATATGATATTCGAATTTGATTTTAAATGCAATTTGAGTAGTTTGCGTTGAGGTTAAGCCAAGTATGGTGTCGAGAAAAAATTACTTGGCAATTTTAAGACAATATATGCAATGCTATATAATAGCAATCAACTAATTTAACATTTAATAATTCAAAGAACAAAAAACATGTATACATAGGATATTCAAAATTCAAAATCTGTGGCTAGAGATATCGATAAACTTAAAATGGAGTCATTGGTCATGTACTTGGAAACCCCCTATTTGCCAATATAAATGATGGCCTACTTACACAACGGATATATCGTATAACCCCTTTACATGGAACATGATAGGACATTCATATTGCCTTGCCAGTCATACTGAAATTAAGTTTCAACGACTAAATAATCACTCAAATATTTAGATAGCTGATTAAAGTGGATTTTAAATTAAGAATAATATCTTCACTTGCATTACTATAAAGATAATCATTATTGAAATATATATATAAACTTTTAGAAATTGAAATTTCAAAATAAAAATATTTTTTGAAAGATAACAACATACCAAATAATAGTTCAAGTTGTAGTAAAAAAAATCATGTCATAAACAAAGAATCGTTCATATTGTGTAAACCTTTGTGCTTTGCCATAAATACGAGTTATTATGTCGCTTTGAGGCTATTTTAGGTTCCAATGACATCAATGAGAATTGTGCAAAAATAAAATTATCACCATAAGATTTGAGAAAATGTTTGTCTTTTTTCATGTCATGTGTCTTAATTATTATCTAACGGTTATCTATAATTATCAAGAAGGTTTAAATTTTAATGTTATTTACATATAATTCAAATAACTCAGATATTTAATATGTTTAATGTAAAATATCAAAATGGAGTCATACTGAAAAGAGAAAATTCACTGGCTAAAAATAGTTTTATAAATTTTTAGATAGTCGACTAAAATGAGTTTTGAATTAAGGATAATATTTTCACTTACATTATTATAAAAATAATTATTATTGATAAATAAAGTTTTAGAAACTGAAATTTTAAAATAGAAATATTTTTAAAAATATAAACACACCAAATAATAGTTCAAGTAGTAGTAAAAGAGTCAAGTCGTATCCAGTCCTTCATAATTTAAACCTTTGATCATTTTTTGATAAATATGAGTTATTGTTTTGATTCCTGACTATTTTTAGGATCTATGACATTGGCGAGAATGGTACCAAAAAAGAAAATAGAATTATAATAGGAGATTTGAAAATTATTCTTTTTTCATGTAGTGTTTCTTAATTAATATCCAATGATTATCTATATTTATCACGAAGGTTTAAATTTTAAGATTAATTATATATAATCCAAATAACTCAAATATTTGACATGGTTAGTGTCCGCGTGTCCGCGCATCCGCATGGGTGCTAATACTAGTGATAGAGTAATAACCGTACAAAATTATTACTTCATCCGGTCCAAAATAAGTGATCTTTTGATTGTTTTCACACATTTTAAGAAATTCATCTTTTAACATTAATTATTATTAGTACTCGCGTGATGCACGAACACAAATTATGTCAAATTATGATTTGTATTATTTAGGTTATGTGCAAATAATCTTAGTATTTAAAATGTCACATAAAAATTATAAATAATCGTTAGATATTAATAAAGAAAGGATATGAAATCATTTTTCAAAATTCGTAGTGGATAAACTATTTTCTTTTTCTTTTTAAATCTGTAACAACATAATCTCTTAATTTTATTACTTGCATTTCGTTCCGCGATCAATCTTAAAAAATACTAAACATGTCACATTGTGATCTATCTTGTTTGGGCGTATTAAATTATATTATTTTAATAAAATTCTTACTAAAGCTTGATTTTACATCTCAAGTTCAAATATGTCTTATCTTTTTACATTTTTTTTCTCTTTTTGTTCTTTGCTTATAGTTATTGTATTACTCATTACCTAATATTGTCATATTGTCATGTGATTTTTTATTAGTTTACCAACTAACTTAATGTCTTGATTATGTTCCTTATAATAATTACTCATAATTATTAACTTTTTTTATTCTTGAAATTTAATGTAACTAACTTATCCTCTTACTCGGAACTCTTTTATCATTTAAATATATCGATAATATTAATTATCTAACTAATTAATTTATTGCTTTAAACTAATTGAAAGTATAGGTATAATTCAAAGTATATATTTAAAGTCTAGTATATAGTATTATCACATTTTCGTGTGATTTTTCATTAACTTGTCACTTCATTTAATATCATTATTCAAATATAATATAAATGGATATGTAAATTTTTGAACTTGCATAATATTTATTTTATTTTTAGACTATTGTTCTAAATTCTTAAATTATTTCAATTAGTCAACAAATTTTTTTAAGTATCGCATATTTATTTTATTTTATATTTAAAACTAATTATTAGTCTAAACATCCTTACATTATTTCTAATTTATTTTCATTCTTCAATTTCTTTTTGTTTTATCTATTAGACTTCAGTTACGTGGCCTTATCCACAATACGGCATTTCTTAGTAGTCTACCAATATAAAGTGCGGTATTGCGATTATTTATTTTAACTTTCTTAATGCTGGTATGTAATAACCTATCATAAGATAGGAAAGTTAAAATTAATTTTTTAAAAAGAAGAGGAGATAAGAGTTACATTTAATATAAGATAGAGTTGATATTGATTACGTCCACTATTCATATTTTTTTTCTAAGTATTGATTATTAAAAAAAATTAAATGACTTCTTATTAGTTTGCCACTTGATTTTACCACATTACAATCCTCTTATTTTATGTATACAAAAAGTATTGACAAAGATATAATATGGCTATGGATATAGATATACAAATATAATTCATTAATTCAAAAAAAATTATTATAATTTTTATTAGCTTTGCTTAACCACATTGTAAATTATCGTTCTCTTATTAAATAATATTTTAGAATATAAATATAGATAAATAATGACGATGCATATATTGTATCAGTCAAAACAAATATTTTGTTATTAAATAAGCACATAAATTAAAGGGATAAACATAAACTAAACCTTGAGTTGGAAATGTATAATGAAGGAAAATCAGTCCAAATTCACTTCTTTCGTTATCACTTGGACCAAAATTAAAGGGAGAATATTGCTTAAATAGAACGTTTATTATAGAAATATTTCTGAACAATTTAGATTGGATTTTGTCTTAATCCTGTTAATCTATATTAGATTTTACCATGAAATCTATTTAAATTTTGTTTAAAAGTGCCAAATGGCTTTTTCTCAATATATCACTTTTCTTAACCTCATGCTTCACTACTCTTCTTTTCATATAATATAGATTAGCAATGAAATTGATCATATTAATCTTTACTATCTCTTCACATAAACACTCCTAACACATACTCCAATATTATTTACTCCAAATAAGTGCAAAAGTGGAAAAGTGAAACCAGACTGTCTTCCACGCAGAATTCTCTATCTAGAAAGAAATATCTCACTCCCATGGATACAACCATTATCACAACAACCATACCACCGGAACCTCCTGACAAGGACAACCAGATGAACATTGAAGAGACGACAACACCACACTCCTACAAGAAAATGCTACTGGATAAACCAGTAAACCAACAAAATGAATACTATGAGGAAGATGCACCCACAATCATTAAAGATGACAAAGGGAAAACCATTGAAGGATTAATCGCACTATCCCACGATGACAAGAAAGGCCTTTACCTCCCATGGCGTTACTAGGTAATCATAAAGGTCTTTGGACGTAGAATGCCACACCAATATATTCTCTCTAAACTAGTTGGCCTATGGAAACCATACGAAAAGTTAATCTTGATTGACATAGGATGAGACGTCTTCATTGTCAAATTTAGTCTAGAGGAAAATATGGCTAAAGCACTACATCTAGGTCCATGGTTTGTTTCACGACCCAAAATCTTTTAAGGTCGTGATGGCGCCGGACACCGCTGTCAGGCAAGCCCATCATCGATTAGTTGAAATAAATTCCTGTTTAACATTTCAAAATCATTATCTTTCACTTACAACCCAATGAGCAAACAAAAATTTATTAAATAAATACGACAGGTAAACAATTCAATTTATTAAATTAAACCCCAAACACATCCCAGAACCCGGAGTCACAAGTGCATGAGCGAACTTCTAAGAATTTATACAAATACTACCATGCCTGTCCGAAATACAAGTTGGACAAGGACTTTAAAAATGAAAGTACAATACATAGAGGAAGACTCTGCCGGTTGCGGGTCGTCTCCGGGTGATGCAGCTCGTCTAAGTCTCCAAGTCAGCCATAATGCAGTGAAAGTACCCGTGCAATAAAAATGCACAGCAAGTGTAGCATGAGTACGAAAACAACGTGTACTCAGTAAGTATCCCGCCTAACCTCAGAGAGGTAGTGACGAGAGGTCGAATTTAACACTTGCTATAAGTCAGTTTAGTATAATCAAGTGAGATGCTAAGCATGAGTATCATAGGCAAATTTAATAATAATCAAAAATAAGAAATATCAACTTCTTTCACATTTAACACATTACATCTTCGTAAATTCAGTTGGCAATTTAAAACTTCTTAGGCCAATAAACAGTAAAAATTATAGGAAGTACGCAACCATTATCACGCGCAAGAAAATGCCGAGGGTCGAACGACGCAAACCAACAATATTAAAATGTGCACTGCCGAGGGTCGAACGGCTCGAACCATAGATGCATCTATTTGCCCCGCTCGCGAATCGAACATGCGACGTGGTTAACACAATACTAGGGCTACCCCACTCGCAAATCATACATGCGACACGTGTCCCCATATAAATATACATAAATACAGGGTTATCCTGCTCGCGAATCATACATGCGACTCAGGCACCCATAGTTACACATATTCACATCAATAAACCACATTTTTATCAGAAAAGTTAACTATTCAATGAAGTGATGAAATTCTCCTTTTAATGAACATGAGAATAGTATTTAAAGCCTTTCTGGAGATTTACTTGCCAATTTCGACAAGGTTTCAAACACTATAGATTTATCCAAAACACAATTATCCAAGGAAGAATCAATTCTTCTTCTAGATGATTAAGAAAAGTAACCCTATCCTTCTTAGAGATTTAATTACTAATTTGACAGCACCACATGGTATTTTATTGACAAGGTCACAAGTATAACAAGTAAAGCAGTCTAGTGGGTCCTAGACTACCCGGACATAGCATGTTAGTAGCTACGCACAGACTCACGTCACCTCGTGCGTACGTAGCCCCCACAAATAATAACATGTATTCATTTAGTTCACCTATGGGGACAATTCCCCCTCACAAAGTTATAAAGGAGACTTACCTCGTTCCGAAATCCCGTAACCGGCTTCCAAGCCCTTCCGACGACTCCAATTGATGCACAACGCCCCAAAACTAGCCAAATAACGGGCAAACCAATGAAAATATACTCTAATGCTTGTAACAATTCAAATTACATAAATTTCCAACTCCGCTCAAGGAATTGACCAAAATGCCCTCAGGCCCACGTGCTCGGATTCCGAAATTTCTCGAAGATAAACTCTACCCATAGTCTTACTAACTCAAATATACAATTTAATCTAATTTTCATGCTCAAATCCGTGGCTAAAATCCAAAATACCAATTTCTAGGTTTTTCTTCAAAATTCCCAACTTTTCCACAATTTCTCATGTTCAAATCCATGTATAATCCTTGTATTTAACTCAAAAACGGGAAGAAATTACTTACCTAGTGATGCTTGATGGAAATCCCCTCTTGAAGCTCCTCAAAATCGCCCACACCAAATGAAATTTGGAGAAGAAATGAAATTTTCCCGTTAAAACATAGCACTGCCCAGGCGATCCTCCTATGCGATCGCATGGCATGCTTCGCGATCGCATAGGCCAACTATGCTGCCTCCCTAATTTCTTCTGTGCGTTCGCATGCCAACTCCCGCGTTTTCACATGCCAAACACATCACAGCCTCCAAACGCACACTGTTCGATCGCAACTCCAACCCCGCGATCGCATAAGCCTTCAACCTGTAGCCCCAGCCTTTCCTCCTCCGTGATCGCATTGCAGTTCCTACGATCGCATAGACCAAAAATCCATCCCTCCAATTTTCTTCTTCGCGATCGCACACCATCGACCGCGATCGCATAGCACATCAGTGACACCAGAAAATAGCAGCAGTAGACAGAAAGAAAACGATCCGAAACTACCCCGAAACACACCCGAGGCCCTCCGGACCCCGTCCAATCACACAACTCAGTCCCATAACATCCCACAGACTTTCTCGAGGCTTCAAATCACATCAAACAATGCCGAAATCACGAATCACACTAAAATTCAAACTTTATGAACTTGAAATTTCAAACTTCCACATCCGATGCCGAAACCTATGAAATTAAGTCCGATTGACCCCAAATTTTGCACAGAAGTCATATTCGATATTACGGACCTGCTCCAACTTCCAGAATCGTATTCCGACCCAGATATCAAAATTTCCACTTCCGGTCGGATTTCTCAAAAACCTCAAATTTATATCCTTAGCCAAATGACTTCAAAATAACCTACAGACATCCGAATTCAGTTCCGATCGCGCTCCCAACTCCAGAATTACCATACGGACATCTATAACACCGAAATGCCTTCAAACCCAAATTTATGAAATTCTTTTAAAATGCCATCTTCCATGATATGCGCCGAAACGCTCTCGGGTTATCCAAAGCCCGATCCGGACATACGCCCAAGTCCGAAATCATCATACGAACCTGCAGGAACCTTCAAATCCTGATTCGGAGGTCGTTTACTCAAAATTCCAATCTTAGTTGATTCCCCCAACTTAAGGTTTCCGAAATAAGAATTTTCTCTTCAAATCCACCCGAACTTCCCGAAATTTCAATTCCGACCATGCGTACAAGTCATAATACCTAAAATGAAGCTGCTCATGGACTCAAACCGCTGAATGACGTGCTAGATCTCAAAACGACCGGTCGGGTCGTTTAAGTTTGTTTCTGGGAATTTCCTTTCAGTACGTAAACGGGAACCAAAATTCGCACCACAAGAAGCCACACTCTCTACCACAGTTATCTGGATTCGCCTCCCACAACTCCCAACAGAATTCTATGACAAAGAAATACTAGAAAAGGTGGGCAGGAAGCTGGGCAAACTACTGAAGATAGACTCATGCACCTCCTCCACCCTCAAAGGAAGGTACGCACGCATGTGCATTCAAGTACCCTTAGAAACACCAGTGGAGACATTTGTGATAATAAGATACCACAAACAAGCAGTGATATACGAGGGGGAAGGCACATTATGCATGTTTGGAAGAATTGGACACATTTCAAGGAGTTGCAATTACAGGAAAACACAACCACCCACACCATTATATGCACCAGAGACTTCAGAAAAAATTACGAAACAAGGGGAAGATAATGAATGGAAAACAGTTAGCTTCCCAAGAAGGAAAAAACAAGACCAGCAAAGGACAAAAGAAAGGAACAATGGAGCGCCAAACAACCAAAACCATACACCACAAGCAACGGATTTAGGTAAACATGTTCGACGCGAACTCAAGTAAGTTTATACAATCTAAAACTATACAGTACAATTCCAAGGCAAGCAAATCCAGTCCAAAATCATACAGCAGGCCCATTTGCCCAATCAATAACAAAGCCCCACCCCCCATTACCAAGTCGTTACTCACACCCGGCCCCATCCCAAAACAAGTGCAAAACGCAAATCAGGTACGGGCCCCAAAGAATCTGACATACCCCACCATTCTCGACCCCCACTTAGTTTCCCAAGACAAGGCCCCTGTTTTTGGCCCATTGAACGAGGCAAAAGACCCCAATATTGAGTTACTAGACTGCACCCTCGCCTACGCACCCCTACTACTATCTCAGAGAAAATCTTTAATGGGGAAATCTCAACAGTCACCATGAACACTCAAGTGCCTCACCTGGAACCACACTCAAATTCAGGTGAAAAGACACTCACCGTCCACTCCACAAGATCCCTAATTAATTCAGAATCACTCTCCCCAGGCACAATTAACACTACCCCCTCCACTGACCGAGATTTGACATCAAAGGTCACAATTATGGTGCAGGCTGATAATAGGCTATAATTACGTATTTTAGTCGTTTATTACACTCTAATTTACTGCACTTTAATTGAGTTTGAGCTTTAATCGCTAGTGTTTTGCACTAATTGTGTGTTTTATGCCTTGTAGGAGTGATTCCGAGCTATGTAGATGTTATGGAATGAATTTAAGTGATTTGGAGCTTTGAAGTCTGAGTAAAATCCCAAGAAATTATGTCAGGATCGTGTTCGGGGATCAAAATTTGATAGTTAAGAACGAAAGAAGAATCGAGTAGGCATATTGCGCACAATTTAGTTAAATGCACATAACTTTTCACTCAGAACTCCATTTGGGATCCAAAATTTATGAATGAAAGCTAACTCAAATGGATACAACTTTCATGTTTCACATTTTTTCAAACTCCAAGCGGAACAAGGTGAGAAATGCACTAAACAGAACACTGGCCAAAAACCGCGCCCGGGTCCGCGGTTGAATCCGCGGCCGCGGACGGGCTGCCAGGAAACTGTCTTTTTTCGTGTAGGAGAAGTTATAATTGTTTGGGCCCGACCCTGCTTGGTATATATACATGGAAAAAGGCAGAGACACAATAGGAGCAAAACGAGGAATTCTTCTACGAGTTTTTCTTCCTCTTTCTATTTTTCATTGTTGGTTATGACTTTTAGTATTGTAGTTTTACATACTATTATGAATAGCTAATTTGTTATCTACGGTTTTGATGGAAACTTTTTTAGGATAAATTTTTGTTATGTTTTTATATAATTGAGTCGTTGGATTTCTCTACTTGTTCAACTACGTGTTTATTGTTGTTGATTGAATGGTCGTTGATTGATTGTGCCTATTTATTATGTGTTGCTTGATAAAGGATACATATTTAGGTGTTTGTTGAACAACGTCACTCCTAACATATGTGAGAAATCAATACATCGGGTTTAAAGGTAGGTTTAGAAATAACAAAGCCTTGACGTGGTCATAATGAGCAGTTAGATAAAGCCAACTAGTGTAGTTCGAGAGAATATGTCTAGTAAATTGTTGTAGTTGCTTGAGAGAGAATTACGATACCTAAAGTGCTCACGATCAGTAGAGAATACATAGGCGTAATTGTAGGGAACATAGCGGGAAGGATTCCAACATTTAGGGTAATCATAACTGTAGACCTCCTAAATTTAATCTCCAACCTTTAGTATCTTTAGTTGCTAATTTATTATTTTAATTTGTTAGTTAATTAGTTAGATGTAAAAAATCTTAATATTATAACTTAGAAATTGTTCGAGCTTGCCTTATTGGTGATATTGAATAATTATAGTGAAACCTTAGTTCTCTGTGGGATTCGACTCCAGACTTTTCGACCAGATTATACTTGCAGCGAGCGCTTATCCTTTTTAGGAATAGAGTTGGGCGTGATCAAATTTTGGCGCCGTTGCCGGAGAACTAACTGTGTAGTTGTAGTTGTATATATTTCTAGGTTTCAAGTTTGAACTTTTATTTTGTTTTGTTTTGTTTGTATTTTTGTAATTATAATTGTTGATTTGAGAAACATGACATCTTGGAATTATGGGAATTTAGGTGTAGATAATTCTACTATTGATCCTCATACATATTGTGAAGAAAACCACCAGTATCAAAATTATCAAAATATTTCTGAGAGCGAGTTATGTGCACCAATTCAATCTTATTTGTGGAATGCCTGTGATGTGTGTGGTGGTAAAAATGGTCACTTTAATGGTTGTGCTTATATTTCTTATCTTCCACAACCCCTTACTATGATGGTTCTACCTTTTCTTGTGAAGTTAATAGGATCAAAGAACCTGGGGATGCGGAGCTGAAGGAGATCAAGGATATGTTAAAGTGCCTTCTGGAACAAAATAATGAGAAACAATTGCAGATAGAAAGGTAAGAGGCAACTATTCGCAACTTTGAGGCTCAATTGAGTCAAGTGGTTGGAGCTTTTAATGCTCAACAAGCCAATATTGGGGATAGTAGCCAAGAAGAGCGTGAATTTGAGCTGTTAATTGAAGAGGTCAGAGTACAACATCAACAACCTAGACAACTACAATATGAGGATGTCGATGTTGAAGAAGTGAGACTAGAGTCTGCCAAGGACTTTGAGGATATAAATTTTGTTGACTCTAGTATCATTGATGTTGAGGATGTTGAAAATCCTGAAGTTCATGTGTTTGAGCGCATTGGTCCTCACTCCAAACATTTTTCCACATTGGGCTTGGATGATGATATGGAAATAGAGTCATCCGAGCCGATTGAGGAGTCAAGGAATAAGGAACAAGGTGCCTACATTCTGGAATTATTCTTGCTAAAAAGTCAGGATTACATACCTCATACAAAGGCCAAGGAGTGCAGAATACTACATTATTTCCTTGGGCCAGTTAGATTAGTTCCACCGCCCCAAGATCATAATCATAAGCTTGAAGCAAAACTTGGAGTTCAATTCATAAGCTCGAGGTGGAGGAAAAAAGTGATTCAAGTCGTGCCGCGACGTTAAATCAAGCGCTTGTTGGGAGGCAACCCAGCTTTACCGCTTTCTTTTATTTTTTATTTTTTAATTGTGTATTTTTGTAGTGTCGATTTTTGATTTTCTAGGAGTATGGAAAGCAATGCTATTGGAAGGATGCAACAACAAACCAGATGGTTGGAACTAAGTGTGAGGTACTCGCACGAAGGACCATGCCTGTGATAAGTCTGAGTACCCCATGAGCTGCTAGTGCTTCGGCCTTTGGCCTACCAGGGAGTTTCTTTTACCCTCTTATAGTTATGATGTGCATTGGGGACAATGCAAAACTTTAAGTGTGGGGTAAGGAGATTGTCTGGGTGATTTTTCATGCTATTTTAGTTGTATTAGTTTAATTGAATAATTTTTATTTCTTTTACAAAAATAAAAAAAAATTGAATTTTTCCCGACGATGGATTATTAGAAAATTTTCTTGAGGGATTTAAGTCGAAATGAAAAAAACAAAAACAAAATAATCTTTTGTTAGGTAGTGTAGCAATTCCCCCTTGGTTTTTCTTTGTGCCGCGGTTCTTTTCCAAGGGTTTTGTTTGAACCAGGTGTAATTAATTTTTTTTTTTAGGAATATGAGTCATTGTGTTGTGTTTTGAATTGAAGCAATATCTCTTGACTTTATTATGCCTTGAGAATAGTGAGTACTTTGGTTGTGACACTCAGGCTCAATTTTTGACTCTTGTATAAGTACCTTAAATTGTATGATTTTAAATTTGCTTAACTGCTTTGACTAGAGTGTCTTGACCAATCCTGAGTGAGTTATGTGCCATGTGTGTATGAGGTTTGGGTGTTATTCTGTGCATTGCATTTGATGCCTAGAACTTGCAGCAAAATAGTAGGTTTGTTCAGTCTTGGAAGTGATATAGGCGTTCCTATGTTGAGCCAGATATGTATATTTTACCTGCCTAATTGTTATGTATCGTAGTTAACCCCTTTTAACATGTAATCTTGTTTCTTTGGCAACCATATTACAAGCCTTACCCATTTGTTTGAATTAACCATCTATTGAACCTTTTAACCTCTCATGAGCACTTGAATTGTTATGAACCGAGTAAAAGTTAAAGTGTGGGGTGGTTGGTTTGGATTTTGAGTGGAACTAATGAAATAAGGAGAAATGTGCAGTGTTTTGAAAAAGTAAGCGGCACTTGAATTGAAAAAAAAGGGGAAAAAATAGTTGTCTTGCTGTGAAAAAAATATTCCTTGATAAGTGGTGACTCTTGATGTAATTGTGCTTAAAAAAGTATGGGGTAATATACATTGATGTGAAGGTGGAGTTTGGTTTGACATAAGTATGAGGTTTGAATGTTAAAGTATATGTATTAAAGTGCTTAGGGAGGTGTAGTCACTCTTATATCTAAATGTATCCTACCCGTCCCGCAGCCTACATTACAACCAAATAAAGTCCTACTTGATACTAGACTGAATGAGCTCGATTAGTACAGTAGTACACTACGGGGAAAGCTTATGGTGCATCTTTTGTGGCATATGAATGTTATTTCTGAGAGTGAGTGAATTCTTTTTATCTTGAGTTCCTAAGTGTTCTTAAATTTTATCGTGTGGAACTACTCTCTTTTGTTGTGTGAGGGCACTTGATTCATGAAGGAAAGGTAATGTCATTGACCTCTATGTTAGAGTAAGCGCGTGAGTTGTGAATAATGCGTAGTACTTGTAAGTCAAATCTTGAGGTGAAGATGTTACACTTTTGTTCTTAGTCTATTTTAAGTATTCTTGGTGTGATGAGTTAGGAGAATTGTTTAAAAAGGTCGTGTCAATATAAAGTGTAGTTTGATTGATCGAGGACGAGCAATGGTTTAAGTGTGGGGTGTTAATAATAGGATATAATTACGTATTTTAGTCGCTTATTACACTCTAATTTACTGCACTTTAATTGAGTTTGAGCTTTAATCGCTAGTGTTTTGCACTAATTGTGTGTTTTATGCCTTGTAGGAGTGATTCCGAGCTATGTAGATGTTATGGAATGAATTCAAGTGATTTGGAGCTTTGAAGTCTGAGTAAAATCCCAAGTAATTAAGTTGGGATCGTGTTCGGGATCAAAATTTGATAGTTAAGAACGAAAGAAGAATCGAGTAGGCATATTGCGTACTGTCTAGTAAAATGCACATAACTTTTCTCTCAGAACTCAATTTGGTCTCCGCAATATATTGATGGAAATCTAACTCAAATGGCTACAACTTTCATGTTTGACGTTTTTCCAAACTCCAAGCGGAACAGGGTGAAATTGCGCTAAACAGAACATTGGCCAAAAATCGCGCCCGGGTCCGCGGTTGAATCCGCGGCCGCGGACGGGCTGCCAGGAAACTGTCCCTTTTTGCGTAGGAGAAGGTATAATTGTTTGGGTCCGACCCTACTTGGTATATATACATGGAAAAAGGCAGAGACACAATAGGAGCAAGACGGGGAATTCTTCTACGAGTTTTTCCTCCCTCTTCCTATTTTTCATTGTTAGTTATGACTTTTAGTATTGTAGTTTTACATACTATTGTGAATAGATAATTTGTTATCTAGGGTTTTGATGGAACCTTTTGTAGGATAAATTTTTGTTATGTTTTTATATAATTGAGCCGTTGGATTTCTCTGCTTGTTCAACTACGTGTTTATTGTTGTTGATTGAATGACCGTCGATTGACTGTGCCTATTTATTATGTGTTGCTTGAGAAAGGATACATATTTAGGTGGTTGTTGAAGAACGTCACTCCTAACGTATGTGAGAAATCAATACAGCGGGTTTAAAGGTAGGTTTAGAAATAACAAAGCCTTGACGTGGTCATAAGGAGTAGTTAGATAAAGCCAACTAGCGTAGTTCGAGAGAATATGTCTAGTAAATTGTTGTAGTTGCTTGAGATAGAATTACGGCACCTAAAGTGCTCACGATCAGTAGAGAATACATAGACGCAATTGTAGGAAACATAGCGGGAAGGATTCCAACATTTGGGAAAATCATATCCAACCTTTAGTATCTTTAGTTGCTAATTTATTATTTTAATTTGTTAGTTAATTAGTTAGATATAAAAAATCTTAATATTATAACTTAGAAATTGTTCGAGCTTGCCTTATTGGTGATATTGAACAATTATAGTGAAACCTTAGTTCTTTGTGGGATTCGACTCCGGATTTTTAGACCGGATTATATTTGCAGCGAGCGCTTATCCTTTTTAGGACTAGAGTTGGGCGTGATCACATTCCCTTAACTTAATACCCCCCCCCCCCATTACTCAAATTAGTAAATCTGAAAAACACAAAAATGGGAAAGAAAAAAAAAACGAAGTGCCTCCCTCCTTTGTGACCTCACTACCGCTACCACTAGACCACCTACCAGCATTCTGGCTGGAGGCGGCGTTGTAGGTACTGGGGTTAACCTACAATTTCACCCTGGAAGCCAACTGGTGACTTTGATTGTCCAGAATTCGGCTCACTTAGCAAGGGTAACCGTAGAAGCTCTGAACAAGGCACTGACTCCCTTTGGTCTGTGCCTGTGGCAGGTGATTGTGAACAAGGACAACATGCAACGAAACATCGACCCAACGATGCTCAACAGTCAAATGTCCCAAATCTTTCAGTCAATACCGTTCTTCCCAAACCTGGGAACGGAGGACCCATCAACGGGAGCCGATCTTTGTGACCATCGACCCCCAAATCCACCAAATTCCATCATCTTCTGCTCCAACAGAGAAGAGCACGTCCCCACCACTCAGCAACATCAAAAGGGAAATCAACAAGGCCCTATATCTCCTCAAAAAGAAAAACTCTAAGGAATCAGAAGGAACAACCTACGACCCCCTTCGAACAGACTCACTCTTACTGGACTCTGTCAGGGCGATTGAATTCAGGGTGGAGACCAGCGAGGTGCTAGTGATTCTGTGCCCCAAATCGATGACCAAATGTGGCCAGAGCCTAGTGTCTCACCCGTCCCAAGGATCCATCAAGCCACTGCTCAATCTGACTTCCGTACTCAGCTTAAAGAGGAAATCCCAATCATCTCCGAAGGGGACATCGCAAGGAATAGGGAACCCTCAAGAAAGTCAGCACCCAAATAACCAACCACCCCTAATGAATTACATTATATAGAATGTTAGGGGTGGGAACAACGCTGAGTTCAGAAGGCAATGCATGGAGATGTTCAAGTTGCACAAGCCAGCTATGCTCGTTCTGTTGGAGACCAAGATGGTCGACCACAAGAAACTGGATGAGGAACTTCAGTTTGATATGATAATTCAATCGCCGTCCATTGGTCTATCTGAGGGGATCATGCTTATGTGGAAGGAGGATAGCGTTAGTGTGGATGAGGTGGCCACCACCCCTTAAGGTATCCATGCCATGGTGAAGCTACTCCCACACCATACCCCTTGGTTATTCTCAACCATTTATGCTAGTAATAATTTAGCAGATAGAAAACTCCTCTAGAAGAACCTAGTTACCATATCCAAAACATTCACAAACAACTGGTTTGTGGGAGGAGACTTCAATGAAGTCTTGAAAGCTAGGGACAAATTTGGGGGCAACTCGATAAACCCTAGTCGCAGTAACTTGTTCTGGAATTGCATTAATGAATGCAAACTATTAGACTTAGGCTACAAAGGTAGTAAATTCACTTGGTCTAATAAGAGATACACCAATAGGGCATCTCTTATCCTTGAAAGAATAGATAGGTGTTTTTGCCAATGAGAGTTGGATCTCACAGTACCCCGAGGCTACTGTGTTGCACCTACCTAGGACCCACCCTGACCATTGCCCCATCCAAGTTATCCTAAAAGGAAAATCCTTCAATAACCTAACTAGACCCTTTAGGTTTGAATTAATGTAGTCTAGCCACCCAACTTTCCCCAGCATCATCATTGAGGCTTTCCCTGCAAATTTCACCCTTCTCCAATCCACTGAATCTTTCAAGAGAATTGTGACCCGGTGGAACAGAGATACATTTGGAAACACTTTCCATAAGAAAAGAAGAATATTAGCAAGAACTGCAGGAATACAAAGATCCCCTAACTATCAATTCAACAACTATTTGTTAAACCTATAAAACAACCTAATTAGTGAGCTATATTCAACCCTTAAAAACGAAGAGGACTTCTGGAAGCTCAAATCTAGGATTAACTGGCTTCATGAGGGGGATGCCAATACCAGATTCTTCCACACTTTCACTCTCAATAGAAGAAGAGGAAGAAACATAATACTCTCTCTCAAATATGAGAATGAGAACTGGTTCTACGACCATAACGACATCCAAATAGCCATAATGAGTTTCTTCACCAACCTCTATACCTCATCTCAGTCACAAGCCCCCATTTACACCACAAGCCACCTAACAATGTCACATTCCCTATCTGACTCCCAAAAGGACAGACTGGACAGGCCCCTTGAGATGGGGGAAATCAAAATGGCTATCTTCTCCCTCAAGCCTTTTAAGGCTCCTGGTCCTGATGGCCTCCACCCTTTCTTCTACCAAAAGTACTGGAGCATAGCGGACAACTCTGTATTTTGCTTCTGCAAGAAATGCTTCACTACTAACTCCATGGATGAGACCATGAATCAAACTCTGCTTTGTCTCATCCCAAAATGCCCCCAAGCCTCAATGCTGAAAAACTTCAGACCAATTGGACCTTGCAACACAATCTACAAGTCCATCACCAAGATCATTGTAAACAGAATCAAGCCTATGCTGCCTGATATAATAGGGCCTAGCCAGGCCAGTTTCCTTTCTAACAAAAGAGCCTCTGACAATGTTATCATTGTGCAAAAGTACATCACTCACTTTAGGAAAATGAAAGGGAAACAGGGCAACATGATCCTTAAAATTGATTTGGAAAAAGCCTTTGACATGATGGAATGGTCCTTCATCAGGGACACACTCCATGCCTTCAACTTCCCCCCCCCCCTTGGGTTGACCAAGCTTATTATGTCTTGCATTAGCTTTTCCAGCATCTCAATCTTAGTAAATGGAGGAAAGACTGAAGCTTTTAAGCCCTCCAGAGGCATCAGACAGGGGGATCCCGTATCCCCTTACCTTTTCATAATGTGTATGGAGAGGCTATCCAGGTCAATAGATCAGGCAGTTCAAGACAATCAATGGAAACCCATAAGTATCAGTAGGTCTGGTCCAAAAATCTTACACCTTTTCTTTGCGGATGACCTCACCCTGTTTTCCAAGGCAAGCAACATGAACTGCACCTCCATATACTCCATCATGCAGTCCTTCAATGAGAGCTCTGGTCAAAAAATCAATCTTACTAAGTCTACAGTGCTCTTATCCTCCAACACATCCCAGGGTACCATGGAAAACCCCACCAATTCTCTATCAATCCAACCTAACCAATGCTCTATCATGTGGTTAGAAATTCTTAAATAAAAATGTAAATCACTAGGTTGTTCACGTTTGGCTTGTCTAGCGGCGGTGCTGGACGCCATCACGACCTGACACGGAATTGGGTCGTGACAGTTCTTGAACTTCTTATTTTTTCGTTGAATGTTTTCCTCAATTGACTGCCTTGATTACGATTCACTTAGGCCGACTGTAAGTCGAGCTCGTGCGAGGTTGAACCGTTACTTAATTAGTTCGAGCCAAGTTGCATGCAAGTGTCTTAATTAATCTGAGCAGGGTCGAATATGAGTCAATTCGAAGGAGGCGAATGTAAGTTGGTTCAAACAAGGTCGAATGTAGTTGATTCGAGTAAAGTCGAATGTCGACTTATAAATTGATTTGAACAGGTTTGAATGTTGGTCAATTCGAGCAAGGTCGAATGTTGACTTTAAAATTGGTTCGAACGAGTTCGAATGTAAGTCGATTTGAGCAAGGTCGTTGACTTTAAAATTGATTTGAACGAGGTCAAATGTAAGTCGATTCGAGCAGGGTCAAATATTGACTTTAAAATTGATTCGAACGAGGTCGATTGTAAGTCGATTCGAGCAAGGTCGAATATCGACTTATAAATTAATTCGAACGAGGTCGAATGTAAGTTGATTCAAGCAAAGTCGAATGTCGACTCATAAATTGATTCGAACGAGGCCGAATGTAGTTTCACGGATTGGCGTAGTGTATAAACTTGGTGGAGACATGTGAACATCATATGCTTTGTTTATACATTCACCGGAGAAGTTTACATGTTTTTGCTCTGTTCGTACATACATTGGAGAAGTCCCAGTCTATCTAGTCCCTTCATTGGTCGACCTGAAGAAACAGTTGAGAGGTCTAGCGATGAACTTAAACTTAACTTCAAGATTCCCTCTTCGTCGCCCTCGTTAAAAACCTCCCCGATAAAACTCAATTGGGACAAAACTCGGGTGAGGGAAAAAGAGTACGACTTGGAGGACGTCTTATCCTTAAAAGTTGAAGTATTTGAGGTGAGTGACGTTCCAATTTTTTGGTAGCAATTTCCCTCCATTGTTTCTAGTTGGAACGACCCTTTGCTTGCTGTCGCCGTAATTTTGTATGGGCCATCCCAATTGGTCCCCAGTTTGCCTTCCCGTGGATCCTTGCTCGCCTGTGTTTTGGCTTTGAGTACATAGTACACGACTTTGAGTGTCCTGACTATGGCTTTTTTGTTGTAGTACCGCTCTGCCTGTTGTTTTTGGGCTACTATTCTTATGTATGCCATGTCTCTTCGTTCTTCGGCCTCATCGAGGTCTTGCCTTCTGCTTTCATCGTTGCTTGGCCCGCTCTCATTTGAATATCTTAGACTTGGTTCTCCAACCTCGATCGTATCACTGCATCAGTCCCATAGACTAGTGAGTATGGCGTTTCCCCTGTTCTTATCTTTGGCATGGTGCGATATGCCCATAACACTTCTGGTAGCACCTCTAGCCACAGTCCCTTGACGTTTTCGAGTTTCTTTTTCATGATATTCAATATCGTTTTGTTGGAGGATCCGGCTTGTCTGTTGACAGCAGGGTGATATAGCATGTAGAGTATTCTTTTGATGTGCCATTTTTCGAAAAATCCAGCGACCTTTTCCCCTGTGAATTGAGGTCCGTTATCACAACTAATTTCTTTGGGGATGCCAAAGCAGCATACGATGTTCCTCCATATAAAGGCGATCACTTCCTGAGCAGGGATGTTGTATTTGTCCCTAAAGGCGGCTATATGCTTTGCCTCCATCTCGGACTTCACGAGCTCGGGGTCATGCGCAGGTTCGTTCGAGAAATTCAATCTGGAGATTGGGTTACGAGGAATGACCTCCTCCACAGTGGGGAAGCTCTCATCCTCCATAACAATGGTTTCTCCTCCACCAGAATGCATAGCCACTGATAGCTGAGTTGGGTCTGAGATCACCTCAGGGTTAGGAGTTACGTTAGCCATCTTTTGCTAGTGTATACACGGTGGAGCTGTCACGACCCAAATTTCCATCCGTTGGGTATCGTGATGGCACCTAGTCTTAGGGACTAGGTAAGCCTAACATCAGTAAACATAAATAAACAATATTGAAACCTTTGAATGCTTCGCGGTAAAAATCTCTATACATTACATATCAACCCAAAACTCGGTAAGTAAAAGTCATAAGCTTTAAGGAAATCTACGTTAACATTCTCTAACATACCATTGTCCGTAATGAATACAACAGTGTATAAGTACTATTTGGAGGAGGGTGACTCCGAAACCGCGAAAGTTGAAACGGTTTGCCTCGAGTATCCACAACGGCAACCGCGCATCTAGCTGCCGATCAACTGCTATGCCAACAACCTGTGAGCTGCACACAAAAATGTGCAGAAGAGTAGTATGAGCACACCACAGCGGTGCCCAGTAAGTATCAAGACTAACCTCGGTGGAGTAGTGACGAGGACTAGTCAAGACACCTACTGGTCTAATAAATGAGACAGACATATATACAGGAAATGATGAAAATATGTAATCTGTCTAATGACTACACGAAATAGTGAACGACAACACAATTACAACACGGAAGGAAATGCAGCAAACAACAATGGAGTAGTATAGTAATACACCGACAAATGGACAAAAACACAAGTCAAGTGCCGGAAACCACGACACAGAAAGGATACTAGTAACTCACACTGCAATAATATCTACCTCAAACTTTAGCTAACAACTCCAATAAATCAGTCAAAACTTCGAATGTAATCTCTCACCCACAAGTTAAGTTGAAAACCTTAAAATGTATTTATTTCGAAAATAAGGAACTTCTTTTGAGAAGTACTTACTCTAATTATGTATATATATGTACATACTTTGCATAAAGAGAACCCTTAAGAGTAAAACCTTCAAAATACATGCTTTTGAAAAATTATACTTCCTAATAATGTCTTTCTCTCATAGTTTTTCCCAGTGAATAATTATTTTTCGAATATGCCTTTCAACCACATCTTTCCAATAAGTATCCATCCACACAAATTCGTCGAGATAAAGCCACCGGGATCTTCGTCCCATAGTTCATAATTAACCATGAGGTACAGGGGGAATATCAAGTCACGTCAATAATGAAGTAAGGGGAAAAATGTGAGTGCTCAATTGAAACTACAGAATTAATAACACTGAAACAAGTGCAGAAAATATCAAATAGGAAACAATCATGATGAAGCAAATATCAATAGAAAATATCAAAGAGAAGACAACGGAAGCAACAACAAGACATAAACAAGTGAGGGAAAACATCAAACAGGAATCCACAAACATAATAATACAAAGACAATTGCACGGCATCACCCTTCGTGCTTTTACTCTCATCCTCACAATAAATAAATAGAAACGACACGGCATGACCCCTCGTGCTATAATATCAGAACATGGTACGGAATGTCCCATCGTGCTAAAATATCATAAACATGGCACAGAATGTGTGCTATAATATCATAACATGGCACGAAATGTCCCCTCGTGCTAAAATATCATAAACATGGCACGGAATGTCCCCTCGTGCTAAAATATCATAAACATGACACAGAATGTCCCCTCGTGCTAAAATATCATAAACATGGCACGGAATGTCCCCTTGTGCTAAAATATCATAACCATGGCACAGAATGTCCCCTCGTGCTAAAATATCATAAACAACAGTTTGGCAAAGAAAATCAACAATAAGAACCATAAATCACAACATCCCGACAAAGGAGTCGACAATGCAAACAGTATCATTAATAGCATAAACAGTAGTAGAAATCATACCATCCCGGCAAGGGAATCAACAATGAAAACAACATCATCCCGGCAAGGGAAACAACTATAACCAATCTCGCCTAAACAATTAGCTTCACGGAATAAAAATCAGCTTGAACAAAAGCCCAGTAATAGGCAACATTAATGAAATATCAACAACATAGATGTTTATCAACTAGACCTAAGTAACACTTAAGGAAAAAATCATATAAATCACAGTGTAAGACTCACGTGCATGATGGATGTTCCAGCTACGACTAAACAACTATAGGGCTAGATAATACTAATTATAGTCAATTAGGCAGTTTATGAAGAAAATATAGCATGATGATAGGAGAGGTAAAATATTCAGTTAAGTCAATTAAGATCAAATAGCCAACAAAGGAATCTAAAAGCAAGTAATTGTAATTTAAGCAGGAAAAGATGAAATTAGCAATCAAGGACTCAAATGTAACAATTACAATTTAACACAGGTAATATAAGAACCTACGAATCCTAAAAGGCCAACGTATTTGCAAATAAGTCCGAGTACGCACTTGTCACCTCGCGTACACGAGCTACAATCAACATAAAAGACTCAATCCTGAGGGGTAGTTCCCCCACACAAGGTTAGGCAAGATACTTACCTCAAAGACGACAACCCGATACTCAAAAATAGACTTCTCGGGTGAAAAGGCCTCCAGACGGCTAAAATATGAAATTCGCCCCTTAATAATATTGCAATGGTCCACCACACTAACAAAATTTCAATATACAACAATGCAACACAATTGCACCAATATTAGCAAGGTTTCTATAAAGTAAGTTATTTAGACATTTTATCAAACACCTAGTAGACATAAATCTTTAAATCCCATAACTATAGAATTAGTTCATCCAACTACCACCATTTTCCAACAACTTATCCCACCTTTATTTTTAAATAATTTATAACTTCCAACATCACATGTATGATCATCCACCAACACCCAACCAACAAAATTTCATCAAATAATCACCTCTCAATCTCTACAATAATTATGTATTTAGATTAGGAATTTATGGCTCCCAATCACCATACCAAGAGTTCCAATACTTAATTCATATTCATATTCCCACAATAAATCGATATATTTAAGTCTAAGGGTGTAGGATTACCTTTTGGAAGGAATATTGCAAAACCCTCATTTGAATTCTTGAAGAAATTTCTTGAAGATCTAAACATTTGATGGTGGATTGAGTTAGTTTTAGGGTTGAATTGATAGAATGAAACACCAAATTAGTAGGGATTACTCACCTTGAAGATGGGAGAAGTTGGAGGGCTTGAGAGAGTGGAGAAGAGCTCAAACATCCGCCCAAAATAAAGTGGGGAAATAACCCCCGAAGTCTTATATCAAAATATGGTCGGGTTCCAAGAAAAAACCAGAATTTGCACAGCCGCGCTGCATGGGGCGGCGCGGTAGTGTAAAGTTTTGCCAGCTTTTGGTAATTTGGACACAACTTCTTGTAGGAGTATCCAAATGACGAACGGTTTGAAGCGTTATAAACTAGACTCGATGATATTTCATTTGATAGGTTGTGCATCACAAAAATCTTTATATATATTTAGATATGATTGTCCAAAGTTAGGTCTTGTGCGTACTCATTTAAAACTTTAGTCTATCATAAAATTTTCCAACTTGACTTAGACATAGGACTCTCCTTAGACCCCACATCACTTATAATGTGCCTCGTACACTTATTATCATATCCAATTGATATCGATCCTATTAACAGTCCTCGTCGGCACACAAAATGATATAATTAGCATACATCGACTTTTTTAATAGTGCTTAAGTACTTTAAAAAACTTTCGGGGTGTTACAGGAGCTGGAAATGTAGAAGGAATGGTGATGGTAGAAGTTGCAGGAAGAATGAGCACAAGAAGAAGAAGAAGAAGCAAGGTGCAAGATTGAGAAATTAGAGAATGCAAAGGTTTCTCCGAAGGGTTTCCTCCTCCTTATTTATAGAAAATTATGGCAACAACTGCCAGTAACCCTAGAATCAAAACGACATGGGCTCGAGGAACGATGCAACACATCGGGAAGATGCACAATGATGACGCATGCGGCTGCGACGTCACCCTGAACCATCCTCATTGACCATAACTCTTGGAACGACACGTCATCATCTCGGCAACGATCACCCCTACTCGACCTCCACGTCCGAATTTTTCCAGAATTGCTACTGATAAAGTCCGCTCATTGAGGTCGACCAAAAGACGACCTCGATAAGCGGAGGGACTAACTGTATGGGTCAAAATCCAGCTGAGGAAATTCGGCATCAAGAGGTTATCAAGTGTGAGAATAGCGGCTCAACACAGGCGATTAGGTCGAGGTCGATCAGGGCTTAACAATAAGGAACCGTCGAGTAAGCCATTAAGACCGAGGTCGAGTAGCGAAGAATGGGAATAACGACAAGTATAGTTTTGGAACTATCAAAGAGAATATTCTATTTTTAGGGAATAAATATTCTATTCCCTCAGATGTACTTTTTTAAGGTTTTTGGGAATATTCCATATAAATAGTAAAAGAAAGGGGGCAAAAGCCATGTAACATTCACTATGATAAGAACACTTATGAAAAGTTGACTCTTGAGATATAATACAAAACTTTACCTTTCCACAGTTATTCGATTTGTTGTTTATTCTACCTTTTCACACATCAGATCTGAGAAAGCCTTATTTATTCTCATATCCATTTGTCTCACATTGTTGTCAGAGAGAAAATCATCCACCTCATTCAATATTTGAGTGAACCATTCTTCCTATTTATATTTATTGCCATTTTACATATTTATTACTCATCATTGTCTCGCAGTGTATTCTTGATAGCATCATTTAATATCGTTTATATTAAATTGGTTCTAGTGTTATTCGACATTATTACACAAGCATGTGTTAGATCTAAGATTTATTATATTTAACAAGAATTTACCCTTTACCTCCCTTAGTTTTTAATTAGTTTAACAAAAAGTTTCATATATTTTGGTCAAACAGTATTGAAGGTATGAAAATTATAATCATGGTGTCATTGAAAATGCTTAATATTTCTGATTTTATTCAATTTTTACAAACATATTTTTAATGACCGCGAGAAGCACAACAAATACACAAATTTGATCATAAACCGCACAAACGTGAATAGCAGTTGTAAATGCAACATATAAATTGCATTTGTAATGCCACTAATAACACAGAAGGCGAGACATAAAACGATCTGTCTAATGGTATAAGTCGCATTCACAGATTGCAATTTATTGTCGCTGACCGAATCGCATTTCTGCAGAGCTAAAAAAAAAAAAAGCTCCACCGGCCTGGACTCGAACTTGAAATGTGTTCGTTGAGATGAAGGCCTAACATTGTGGCGGGTATTTGCAAACCAACACCGGCGACAACTCCGGTGACAAGTGCCGGGTTTTTTGGCTCTCAGCAGCTTTGTTCCTCGTCGTCGTTTTTTGTCGTCATGTCAGTGGAAATCAAACTTTCGCGATCCAACCGCATCTATCGCCCTAATGTACACGAAATTATGCAAATTATAAATAAGAAAAGTAAGTATTTTTCTTGTACTTCAGTTATTGTTAACGAAATAAACTGCAATTTTCAGGAAGCAGTGGAAGGCAAAATCGTAACGAAGCTCTCTTCTTCGATTTCTCACCAAGGCATTCGACTCAATGTCAACGCTTCAGTCAACTTACAGGTTCTTATTCCTCATATACTTTTTTGATTTCGGTACAACACATATTGAAAGAAATTTAGTCTTATGCTTTAGCTTATTCATATGTTAAAATTTAAAAGTTGACTTTCAGGTTAGAGGAGGATCGGCGGGAGTTATTGAATCTATTTATGGCGTTATTAAGCCTATTCCAATACTGTAAGCACGCTTCTATTCCACTTAAGCTGCTTGCTTAATCTGTGCTCTAGAAGTTTTTATTTGGATTTTTCTAATTGGTTGACCATTTCCTGTTCTTTCGGGGGAATTGTAGGAATAAGACTGTTGAGGTCCTGAAATCTGGTAAGATCAGCTCAGGTACTACAGAGGTATGTTTTTAGAATTGAGTGCTGGTGAATTTTGCTGTCTTATGCCTTTTCAATTAATGAGTAATGGGTTTCCTCCCCCCCCCCAAAAAAAAATAAGGTTTGAGCTTTCCCCTCAAAGAAAATTGCTGATATGAGAACTAGAAGAAGGGAGTTATGCAAAAAAATAAAAAATAGAAAAATCAGCATTCACACGCGGTTAAGTGAAAATGCTTCTGTGGTACTTGGTTCAGTGGTTGTGGTCTAACACCCTATGACGCGTTTTCTATCTCTCAAGTAGTTCACCTTTTTAAGAGTAAACTGCTGATATCTGGGTCAACTGGACGATAAAGGTTCCTCTATTCGTCCGTTACCCCAACATTTTGTCCAAAAAATAAACAAGAATCCTCTTACTTGTTCCTTATCAGAAAAAGAATCACCTTAAATTGTTCCGGTGGTCGGTGATATCAGAAAAGAAGAAGTAGTTATAAACAGCAGTAGAGAAACAAAAATCCCCCAGGAATCAGGGGAAATCAAATCAATTCCTCCTCTACCAGCTAAACAAGGCAGTAGTATCACGCGTCATTGCTGATGCTTATCAGCAAACGTACAGTCTTAGGGAGATTTGGGCTCTGAAAGTGACATAATGATTCAAGGAAGTCTGTGAAAGAGAAGGAGGAATCTTCAGAATATTACACTTGAGGCACAAATTTAAAGATTAGGTCCGGTGAGAAAATGCTCGATCAGTGAAATGCAACTCTTTCATTGCTATGTTCTATATGGCTCTATATTTAGTTATAAACTATTCTTCTTGAGCCATTCATTGTGGTTGTTTTTTCCTTTTGCTTACTCCTTTCGAGCCCCTGATTATTCTTTTTGTTGCCTCCGTAGATTCCATTTTCTTTCATGTTGAAAAATCCAGGAGAAGAACCTTTGGAAAAACTTTATGAAACATATCATGGTGGGGACATTAGCATTCAGGTAAATTTTGACAGGAATTTGCTGTGTCCTATATCAATCTGTTTCAGCTTTCTTGTTTTGATGTCTATTTTATACCGATGTAGTACCTGGCATCTGTAGACATTTCGAGAGGATACTTACACAAGTCTCTATCTGCCACAGTGGAGTTCATAATTGAAAGTGAAAAGGGTCTGGACCTGATCTCTCTTTCTTCCTTGTTTTTTGTATGGTTTGTCTATATGTTCTCATGTACATGAAAAGCACTAAATCGACCTTCCTATAATGTCTAATTCAGAGAATCTTCCAGAGAAACCTATTTCTCCTGAAGTGGTCATGTTTTATATCACCCAAGACACACAGAGGCATTCACTACTTCCAGAGCTAAAATCAGGTCGCACTTGCTTCTTTTCTTCTTCTTTTTTGGATAAGTAATCAGGTTCGCTTGTTATATATCAGCAAATTCATTTCTGAATAGGCAAACAGATTCTTATTAAATTGCACATTTGCATTTATATCTAAACTTGGATTCAATTAGGAGAGTAGGTTTGTATAACCTCTTGCTCATCCCAAAAGTTGGCAGAAACATAGAAGAAAACATCTTTTAACAAAGTTTGTCGTAATGCCCAAACCCAGAGGAACTTGGTGGATTATGATATGGATAACTACATAGTAAGGTGTTGTTTGATTTCCCATTTAAAATCGTATTTAATGAGTATGTTGGAGGACAAGAAAATGCCTGTTAAGCTCTGAACTGTATTTGGGCATTCGGTTCCAAAATGGGATGGCCGTATTGAATTCCATGTTATACTCACCATTTTCTATCCACTTATATAGGTTCCATAGGAGGAGGATAAACGAAAACCATTGTATCAGTCAGATGAATGATGCGCCCAAAAAGTATTTTGCAAGTGAATATCCTAGAAATCTGTGTGCTTTTTGGAACTGGGAAATGTGGATTTTCAAGAAAAGAATCATAAGATATGACTTGACATAGTGTTCAGTAGGGCTTTTATCGTTCTTAATCTTAGTTAACCCGTGGAATAGTAAAATCCCATGATAATTTGTAAATCAATCCCGGAAGAACACCCTTGTTGATTTTATGCTTCGCGTCCATTAGCATGCCTTGATATGTGGCACATTAATAGAAGACAGACTAACAGTTGGATGGTTGCAACTTTTATTGTGAATAGGGGGATTCAGGGTAAGCGGTAAAATATGCACATTATGTTCTTTGTCGGATCCTATTGAAGGTGAGCTAACTGTTGAAGCATCTGCTGTTCCTATCCAATCCATTGACATGCACTTGCTGCGAGTGGAGTCAATTTTGGTCGGGGAAAAGATAGCAACTGAATCTTCTCTGATACAGACAACTCAGGTATGGACTGCTCCTGTGTTTCCAAGAAATTCTTTATACCATGTTATTTTACTGATATTGTACAGGAAACTTGTCTTGTTTATTAGATAGCTGATGGGGATGTATGTCGAGGCTTGGCTCTTCCCATCTACAGTATTCTTCCCCGCCTTTTGACTTGTCCGTCAATCTTTGCTGGGTATGTGTTTGATCGAACTTACATCTTTCTTGTTTACAAATTCCCAAGATTCTTGTCTGCTAGGACCTTTGTGGCCTTTCAAAAGTATCATCTCGTTGGTACATAGTACATAAATGTAATATGAGTCAATTCCAGATTTAAATTGCTCTTCTAGACCATACTGAGGACGAATGCGTTCGTTCATTTATGCATCGCTTCCCCTGCTCATATTACCGACTGCAGGCCTCTCTCATGTTACCCAAAGCAGATTTTACTGGAAACTTTCTGATAATTAGATATCAACAAAAAGAGAGTTGGCCCAATGTATTTCAATCCATAGAAGTTGCTCCATTTGTGTTTTTATTTGAAGATGGTTCTTCTGAGGAACACATGGAAACTGATATATTTATGGGGGTATTTGTGAAACTTTCAACAGAAATCTATGACCAAAGGCTAGGAAAGTTTTCTTTTTGGTTTGTTTGACATGCTTGCCTTATCATTACATGTGGGAATTATCTTTCTGCTCTTACCATTATACTAGTTGCCAAATAGCTGATATAATCATCTTTGCAGTCCATTTTCCCTAGAGTTCAAAGTTACCATTGTAATAACCTTTCAGTCAGAGCAATCGAAGTTGCATCCAAAATCCAATTTCAAAACTCTTAGATCATGGGTGAGCATCTCTGTATCTCTGTCAATAGTTGCACATATGTACTGTGTCTAAAGTCGTCATCCTCATCTGTAGCACGCAGCAGAAAGTGTTCCCCTTGAACTGATCCGGACAAAGTGAGATGCTGGGTCAGGTAATTATCTGAGAGTTCTGTTGAATTAGCCATCTTGATACAACTTGTATTAGTCCTGCCATATTGGATATTAGCACCTTGCAATGTTGCTAATAGTATATAAACATAGCCTTCTTAAATTTGTTCCGGGGATGCTGAAGTTTTTGCGTATGTAAATGGGTGAAAACTCGCTTACTGGTATTGGCTTAGGCGCCCAGAGGATAGAATTCTGTGTGCGATCGCTCACCTGGAAGATGACTATCAAGTTCATTTGCTCAATGTTGTGGCCATGAAACTATGTTCCTGTTCTACAAGTGCAAAATTTCCAGGAGATACTGCAAGGGAGAATTGCACTTCTCGATGGACAAGTGGGGATGTGTAGATATGGGATGTGAAGATGAGTTTGTAGAAAGAACAAGAACTTCCTACTTTTTGTTTCTTTATGTGCACTAGCTGTTACTACTCTACACTGGAGAAAAGATTGCTGTACACTCGGGAGCAAAATTGCCAACTGGTTTCTTGCAAGAGAAAAGAAGCTTCACAGAGTTCTGAACCTCATCTATATGTCTTCCATATTAGGTTATATAAAGTGTAGATACATAATTCTTCTGAGGTATGATACGTACCATCTTTCTCATCGATCTAATTCTGAAATCACGTGAGCAGTACTGCAGTTGGACACGTGAAGATAGGTCTTCTGTTAATCAATGACCGGAAAATCTTGTGGCCAAGACTTATTTACATCTTAATTTCTCTAAATTTATTGTTATTTATGTCCAAAACTCAATTCTAACCCACTCCATTTAAGAGGAAAATGGGTAGATGAGCGAGTCCATTATCCATCGATGCCATTGGCCCTTGGGGATTTCTCGATTGTCCAAAAAACAAGATGCAAACTTAAAAATGAAGAATACTGACTCCTTGGCAATTAGCCGCGCGATAAAATTTAAAAGTTTGAGAGGTGCTCACCATTCACTCAAATATTTGTAGAAGACGCTAGTTTATGTTGTTTGCGGTATTTATGAATAGAAACACCAGGGAAATACTAAGAACAGAGCTAAAATTTAACAGTCGCAAATATAACGACATGTCATTCACTCATCAAGAGAACCCCTCAAATGTCTACAGAATTCAGAGTCTTAGTTTTCTCCAGATACTCAGGCTTAAAAACATTTTCATCTTAGTTCTTCTAGTAAATAGGACACATACTTCAGAAGCTAATGGAGTACCTTTAGCTAGTGTAATTTCTCTTCAAAAAAATCCTAATAGCAATCTATTCAACTGAAAATTCATACAGCATGTTGTGAATGTACTTGTCACCGGGCTGAACAATAACAGAGGGGAAGTTTGGTGTGTTGACAGCATTTGGAAACCCTTGCGTCTCTAAACAGACTCCTGCATGCTTGTTATACACAGCTCCACCTTTGCCAACAACTCCATTCACATAGTTTGCAGTGTAAAACTGCATGCCAGGAGCATTGGTCCATAAATTGAGAACTCTGGAGCTCTTAGGATCCTTGATTTTTGCAGCATGCTTCAAGCCGTCTTTCACCTCTCCACAGTCGAGCACGTAATTATGGTCATACCCTATGCCAACCTGCTGGATCTCACGGCCGATCTGCTTTTCAGCAGTGAAATCAAATGGAGTGCCTTTCACAGGCATTATTTCTCCAGTCGGGATTATGTTCTGATCAACGGGAGTAATATGATTTGCCCATATCTGGGCTGTGTTATCAAGAATATCCCCAGAATTATGGCCACCAAGGTTCCAATAGGTGTGTTGTGCTAAACTAACAGGAGTTGGCTTATTTGCAGGCACAGCTTCCATGTCAAGTCTGAGTGTCGTCTTAGAGGTAAGTGTGTAAGTTGCGGTCACAGAAAGATCTCCTGGGTAACCTGTATAACAAGGCAATCAGAGAGTAAGTCTTGTGTGCCTTGGTCGAGGATGCACGGATATAGGCAAGAGAGAGAGAGAGACAGACCTTCTTCTCCATCACGACTATGATACTTAAAGGTAATTGATGGATGTTCACCCTCCTTGTGTTCAGCAACCTCCCACACAACCTTGTCAAAGCCCTTGTGCCCACCTTTGACGAAAAAATAGTAGAGTATTAAGAGTACAAGCAAAAGACAATAAAGCTATTGAATTACCAAAAACTTGATTTAACTGGCAATAAATGGGAAATATCAATGATTTTTGTTTAGTAGGATGTCTCAAATACACAGAAAGTCTCTTTTCTTATAAATATCAATTATTGATAATTACCATTACATATCATTAGTGAGCCATTATTTATACACAATCTTTCTCAAAGTGAGAAAGATTCCTGCCAATCACAATCACCAGACATATGGAAGGAAGAGAGACAGGAACACAGGACCATATATTCACTAACAGTAAAACAATTCGCTTCGAGAATTTGTCACCCCATGAAGGCGCTTTACTTCCTGAAATTGGTGAAGCTCACAAATGCTTATACATCTATCCTATGATAAAAGCTCACAAATGTTCTAATTAAAGAACACAAAGTAGGCCAAATTGCCAGGTCGCCTAGTATTGAAATGTGAAAGACTATAAACTCTGATGGGAAGGAATTTTGTCAACAGAATATCATTTAGCAGGAGCAGATTTAACAGCAACACATCCAGGGAAACAAGTAAATTCTATACCAACGGACTAATACAGAAACCTATGTTGCTCGGACTCTCCGAATATACCAATGGGTGCGTGTCGATTTTTGAAGGATCCGACACGGGTGCGGTAGCTGTTTTGGAGAGTCTGCGCAACATAGCTCCAAACCCTCTTGTGGTGGGGGCATCATCAAGTAATGATCTAGCATATAAAGATCAAATTTTGAACACAGTGACATCAAATTACAGTGATTTGGACACAATTGACTTAGCCAATAGTGAAAACAAGCACCTAAAGTTACAAACTCAGAGATGATTATGAAAAAAAGTAAACAAGATCTTACCATGGAGACTGTTTGGTGGCTTATTGATGGGTAAAGTGTAATCAACTCCATTCAGAGAGAATTTTCCCTCCTTAATCCTATTTGCCACTCGACCCACAATGCAACCAAAGAACGGAGCTAAACCTTTCTGGATTAGACAATTCAAGTATTCACAAAACAAAAAAACAAAAAAACTCAATGGATCAGCCTCATTGTTAACTGAAACAGATGCAAAATCCTTCTACAACAAAAACACAAATATCAAGGCATGAAACAAATATGTTTTTTTTTGGTGGGGGGGGGGGGGGGGGGGAAAAA